>JAMPIV010008536.1:153912-319656 GCA_024509875.1 Oreohelix idahoensis | reverse complement strand
TTTTCATAACCGATTTTTACTTTTGTTTGTTTTTAATGGCAGGTTTTAGAAAAGCCAAGTTTTTACACAAACAAGCGAGAGAAATTAAAATTTCGTGCTTCGTTTACTTTTCCTTCTTTCTTCATTTCTTTCATGCATTCATTCTTTCTTTCTATTTTAACTGTAACTGCTCAACTTTTCTCCAAGCCTTCGCGGACCCCCCTGTGAGGACATCGCGCCCCCCGCCCCCGGGGGTCCGCGGACCACGTTAAGCCCCCCCCGCCCATCCGTTTAGAGCCCCCCCCCCCCCCCCCCCACCACATCGCGCCATCGCGCCCCGCATCGCGCCCCCCCCCCCCCCCCCCCCCCCCCCCCAATGTCGGTAGACCTCCAGCAGGTATTATGCCCGCAGACTGTATTTTTTGCGCTTCCCCGCGGCGCCCCCATTTGCGCTGATGGACATATAATAGAAAAAAAACCCCCCCCCCCCCGGGGGTCCGCGGACCACAGGTTAAGAACCGCTGGTTTAGAGAATATTAGACGCTGCCTGCAATGTCGGTCAGACAGTCAGTCAGTATATTAGCAACAGAGTGTATTTTTTTGGCTTCAGCATTTGGTAATGAGACATTAGCGCTCATAATAATAAGACTCAACAGTAAAATGTTGCCGCAGGCAATATTTCGACATAATAGTTATTTACATGGAGAGCTTAAGGCATAACGATAATCTATAAGGGTACTAAATCTTCTTTTCCTAGAGTGTTCGATCCCATATAATTAAAATATTCAAGTTTCTACCATATAGTCTGCTTCTTATTCCTCAAGTGCAATGCCGACTACCGTTTGCTATTATGTCTTTGAACGAAATATGATCCTGATGATCTTCGTCAGTCTTTCTTTGGGACTCCCCCATAATTCTTTGTTGCTAGAATGTTTTAGTATACTTTTACATTGTCACTTCTTACCTTTGCGACGTCATTCTGGTACTTTTATGTATTTTAACATGTATTGACTGAAACAGGACCGTCTCCATTCTGTCAGCGTTTGTTCTTTGTACTTTGTTGTGTTTAAGAAAATGTGTATTTTGCTGTTAAGCTGTTGGTGGAATAATCAACTTTTCTGCTGCACAACATGATAACGTTTCCGTTTGCTTGTGCTGAATTAAAGTCAGTGGAACAAAAATGTGCATGAAGATATTATAGTATATTCCAACATGGTTAAAACAAACCCTTATCCTTTTTTTTTTCTCTTCGCACGTCCTTGCGTTTCATCTTTCCAGCAATTAAAATAAATAGTAGACAATGTTGTTTCTGCATTTCTGACAACGCTCATCCTCATTCATCAACAGCGTAACTGGTAGCATTTCATTTTTGAGCTCCCAACCAATTTTGTATTTCTGTTATCGCTCACGCCACCTGTGCAACCCGGATATGGTCCATAGCTGCATAATAATAATAATAACGGATGCTTTATGAGCTCACACCTATACATACACGCAGACACTCCAAGAGCTAAGAAAGGGACCAGGCCATTTCACTTTATGAGCCCCCTCATTATTTGCGAAGACAGTAAACAATATTTCATTGTAAAGAAAGGCATATTATTTAAAAAGAATGCTCAGGTTATGGCCCCTCTAAAATGGCTTCCCCGCCCCCCCCCCCCCCTATTTTTTCTCAATAGGCCTGGTTGTATATTCAGAAGTTAAAAGAGTACATGGGAACATCGGTAATGCTACAAACATATGTTATGTTATGTCCACGAAATCGCCAACCTAGACAGCAACCCATTACATTTTACGCAACATAATAAAACTGAACCTTCATGATTCCTTTTCCTGTCTGCTGATAAATTGGTACAGACCACTTGTAATCAAAATGAGTTATAACATCATCAAAGCTCGTGACAACTAGAACGCTGAGAAATAATTTTATATCGAGGATGGATTTGTACAATGAGCGATAAATATTAGCAACTGAACATAAAATGTCTGATACCATTTTGGTCACTAAGGTAAACAACTTTATCTGATAACTGACTGTGACTAGCAAGACTAGCAGCAAGGCTACAAGTTTCAGTTAGTCATGAGATGGAGTTTAATACCAAAATGGCAGTGACAAATATAAGGGAGACACATGAAGAAATAAAACAGAATGCGTAGAATAGAAGGACTGAAATGTTATGACAAAGTCACAAATGTGGAAATGATGACAAGAACCAGACAAGTGCGAGTGGAACAAGAGATGAGAAGAAGACGCTGGCGTTGAATAGGACACACATTGAGGAAACTTGTTGAAAGCATTACAAGGCAGTTTCTTGTTCTGGAATCCACAGGGAAAGAGAGGGAGAGGTAGACCAAAAAACCCATGGAGAAGAGAATTGGATACAGAGGTGAAAATGATGAGGAAAACATGGAAAGAACGAGCGGATGGCACAGGACAGGAGGACTTGTTTGTTGAAGCCCTATGCTCCTTGGGAAACTAAAGGGTATTGATTGATGCAAAGAAATAGACTGCTAATCTTAGATGGCTGAATAAAAATTACGATAATGGACTGTCGATAGTCGCAGAGATGAACTATACCGATTTTTAACAATAAACATATAATAACAATGAACCACCATTCATAACGCCTTCATTCACAACGCACTCTAACGGAGAAACTGAAAATGGTTTTGTTTAAATCGATATTATAAAAGCTGTTAGTAAATAAAATACTACAAATAGAAATTATTAAGTTTTCATTGTTGTGTATAGTGATTGGTGTGATTATTCTAATAAAAGCGATTGTAACTAAAAATAATTTTAGAGACAATTGAGACTCGACTTGGGACTTGAATTGAAAACGTATGTTAAACACTGGAGATTCGACTTGGGACTCTACTTAAAAACTGCTGTTAGGGACTTGAGACTCGACTTGAGACTAGCACTAACAGATATGAGACTCGACTTGAGAAATGTTAGTAAAGACTTAGACACATCTGCATTGGACTAATAAAAGAAATATAAGCAGAGTAACTTGTTTTTCATATATCGTTTGTCATTCCTGTAACCGAATCACTGTTAATATGACACGTGTCTACATCTATCCAATGATATCCTAATACCCCTCGGGAACTTTACTTTGCATATAAAAAACGTCGCCGGAAAAAGTATCGATAACGAAATTTTCTTATGCTACTGCACGTTTTGGTAAAAGTACTTGACTATTTTAAGTTGTTCTAGTTTTTTAATGTAGTTTGCTTTTAGTGTTGTTGGTTTTCATTTAAGTTACTCGAATAAAATAGACTTTTAACGGAAATTTGAAGACCAAGAAATTAGTTTAGAAAATTTAAAAACAGGGGAAGTACTAAGAGGAGAGAGAATACAAGAAGAGGAAAATAAGAGAGGCAAATTCAAAGAGTGGAAAACTTTAAAATAAAAATAAAAGAAAAAATCCTGAATAGGACGAGAAAGAGAGAGCGAGAGAGAGACAGAGAGAGACAGAGAGAGAAGAGCAAGAGAGAATGAGCATGACTGTTGATAGCATTACAAGGCAGTCCTTGTTCTGGAATCCACATCTCTGTTCCATTTCACATTTGTTGCCTCTACAAAAAGTATGTACTTTCTCTATCTTACGTTAAGACCGCTCGTGAGAGTTGAGAACGTGGGAATACAAGGGGATTGACATAAGTCTTGGGCCTGACCATGAAGGAGTCACAGGAGGAAGATGAAACTTGGCACATTTAAAGTTCATCATATTTGCACTGAATGTGTGTGAAGTACGCGTTTGTTTCTTCAATGGGTTTTCCCGCTACGGTGCACGGCGCAATGTACCCTATTGACCGGATCTGCTGCTCCAAAGATTTGACAAAACAATGGAAAAGAAGGAGGCCAGAGCTGTCATAAAATTTCTGATGTTTCAGGGAAAAACACCTACAGAAAAACAGAGGGAGATGGAACCAGTGTTTCGTGATTCTTGTCCTTCATATACTTCGGTAAAAAACTGGTGTCAACAGTTTAAGTGCGGCCGCTCAAATGTTGCTGATCTGCCAAGATCTGGTAGACCAGCCTCAGAGTGCAACGAAGAAAATGCAACAAGAGTGAAGAAAATCATTGACCAGGATCGAAAAATGACAATTATGGAGATAGCTAGTAGAGTAAAACTAAATGAAAGAACAGTTTATAGAATTTTACACAACAGACTGAATATGAGAAAAGTGTGTACACGCTGGGTTCCGCGACTGTTGACACGTGAACAGAAGCAAACGAGGGTAAATTGCTGTCAACAGCTGCTCAAAAAGTGTCAGTCAAAAATTTTTTTGGAGACCATGGTGACTGTAGATGAGACTTGGGTACACCATTATGACCCCGAATCCAAAATTGCCAGCATGCAATGGAAAACCCCGGGCTCCCCAACACCTGTCAAGCCGAGAGCGCAGAAATCTGCAGGAAAAGTGATGCCGACTGTTTTTTGGGACGGCAAAGGTGTCCTGTTGAAAGATTATCTGCCTCGTGGCAACACAGTTAATGGACAGTACTATGCAGATCTTCTCACCAAAGTAAGAAAGGTTGTGACCAGGAAACGAGGGATAACGCGCACTCAAAATCTTCCTTTGCTTCAAGACAACGCGCCCTCTCACAAAGCACGGCTTGTGCAGCTAGCAGCCAACGATTTGAATATTGAAATTCTTCCACACCCACCATATTCTCCAGATTTGGCTCCATCAGACTTTTTTCTATTCCCAAATATTAAAAAACAGCTAAAAGGAAATCATTTTGACAGCGATGAAGAGGTTATACTGGCATGTGATGACTGGTTTAGTTTGAAAAATAGGGTGTTCTACTCCCAAGGTGTTTTCAAGGTCAAGCAGAGATGGCAGAAGTGTGTCAATTCAGACGGTGGCTATATTGAAAATGAATAAACACTATACAAAATTTCAGCTCTCTGTGACATGTCCTTCATGGTCAGGCCTAAGACTTATGTCAATCCCCTTGTATAAAGATAAGAAGTGAGAATCTGTGTAATACAATCGGTGTTTTCACTTTGTTTGAAATGTTCATCTCTTTCTTATTTTCAATCTTTATACCTCAAATCTGGTCTCTCGCTGCAAAGGTGCCAGGTTTGAATCACGGTACCGACACGCTCCAGTCTACCCAGCTGTAAACGGGTGCGTGACTTTGAGTTAGGGAAGGAAAAGGCAGCGAGGAAGGGAACTGGTCACCCTACCTCTCAGTGCTGGACTTAAACAGGTGAAATCTCTAACACTTACACTCCCCTACGGTAATATCTGCTATGGCACTACCTTTTTTCTTTCCTTTGTGAACCTAAAATGACATGTTGTGGAGTTATGGTCCAATTGTTGTGTATCTTAAATAAATCAATATTACACACATAAAGGTATTCTTCAGGCACTCGTGAGAAATAAAGAAGTAGAAAACTAGACAACAGAACAACAACAGAAATGAGTGGCTTACCGGAGAATCGAACCCAGAACCTACCGAACGGCATCACCACCTACCTACGGAAGTGAATCACACTATCCTCCCTGCCAACTAGGCGCCACAAAAATAGTGATTCGTAGACAGGGGTCAATAGTGCGATTCGCATCACGTAACACCCGATATGTACCTAGGGCGACCCAGCCTAATTAATGAAGCAATCACTTCTGTTGTCCCCCTATTATACAGTGTTGGTCAGATTACACAAGACAAAGACCTTAATACTGTGTGCCTTAACTAACTCATCAGAAAATATCCCGATACAAGAACTCAGTGTTATGCTTATTAATGGTTAGGCCCCACCTAATAATTATACAAATATCAAACTCCAGGAAGACTGCACAGCAGGCATTGATTATAAATAACCCTGCTTCAAGAAATATCCATCAGATGAAATCATCAACATACAAGAATAAGAAAACACAATGATCGTCACTGAATCGGGTAGATTGGTCAATTTAATTCGAAGCTTCTAGTAAACTCAACTCAAGTCCTAGATATTACGTAAAACACCAGCAAGATACCAGCCTGTTAAATGCCATAACTTGAAGTGCACATGCACTATATATGGAACAATGGAGCACACTGCTGTGTTTGCAACTCCAAAAGGACTCTTACTAATTGAGAAAGTTAAGTAAAAAATCAGAATTCGTTTGGAAGCTCTAACCCTGACAGAACTTCAACGAATTCAAATGACTTACAGGCTAGTGAAAAAGTTCATTTCGTCATCATTGAGCCCACAATGACAAACTCTTCATCAACGTATTTATCGACCAAAGAAATGTCGTCTCAATAATGGAGCTGTTTGCGTCATTGTTAGCGTTGGTGGCTATTATGTCTCCTCAAGTCTAAAACTACCCAGTTCATAACTTGAAAGCGCTAGTTCTTTCAGTATTCCTTTCAAAGGATGGGCCAGATTGGAAGTGCAGCTAGGCCATATTAGGCTATAACGTCCTTATTCTTCGAATGCGAGTAGCTGACACACATAGTGATGGTTTAATACTTGAAATGCAAAGATGTTATGTTTTGGCCTAAACATTACTGACTGTAACGAAATACCACACGAGATAGTAAACATTGTTAAACCACTCAATTCAGGTCAATCGTTAACTCAGGCCATGGAACTTTGCAACATATTTATCATTGTCTTTACAGAAAGCCAAAGCAAATGCACTTGCTTTCAATGCAGTTCTGTATACGCGAAAGAAAGCAATTCCAAAGTTCCGCAAACAACACCATGCGCAATGCCTTTGCCAAAAAGGAGCAGTAAAGGCAGAAATTGAACAGGGGCAGGATTTATCAAGCTAATTCAATCAAACAGCTTGTCATTGTTGGGAGAAAGCCAAATAGAACAGCCATGCTATATGATGCGTTCAACCCTCACTTGAACGTGGAACAATATCCATTACAAAGATCTGAGGAACTATTCACTAAGCTTCAAAGTAGTCACCGCTTCTGAAAAACCAATTGATATCTCCGATGTCGCCTGAGTTGGATGATTGTGACTGTGATGGACGAACTCGGCTGACCCTGAACTTTGTTATAATTCTTGTAAAAACGGGACTTCTTTCACGTGGATTCATTAGCTATGCAACTGTTCCACACAGAGGGCAAACACGTTTGCTGATTGATATGCAGAGAGTTTACCTATCGTTTGATTCTGGTCATCGCATTGATTTAAGGAGAGATTAAATCACGCCCACTAACATCTCTTGAACAATCATAGGCAGTTATTTTCATTAACTTGGCCAGTGGGGGGCGTTGCCAGAATCAAACAGATAAAGCGACCACGATCAAAGAGACCGACTGAGGGATTTCAGGGGAGACTATCGGCGCTATCAAAGACAGTAGTGGTCCCTGATACGAGACGCAGTTTCTTGCCGCTATTTTCGCGTCTCGGTGTCAACCGCAGAACCGAGCGAACGGGGAAAGCCGAAACGGGCAGCAGCGAGCGGAGATACGAAGACCAGGGGGCGGCTTCTCCCCTTGATTTGGCGGTCAGATCCCCAAAAGTTCCTGGGATGAAATAAGCTGTCAAGTTTTTCATGTCCCACTCAACTTACATTCCATTTTAGATAAATAGACCATGAAGACTAGACACTTTATCACTCGCTGGCCAGACCTTTACAGAAGCACTAGCTTTATTGAAATCTTGTTATAGATTTTCCCCTGGATTTTATATATATATTTGCAGTGATTTCTATTCTGTGCAAAGCGGTAATATATTGTGTAAAGTGATCAGTGGTCTAGTTCAGTCATTCTATTTCAATGGATTTTGTGTTAATTTAAATCTGTTAAATTAAACCATCTCAACAGTTCCAGTTGTAAATATAATGATCTATCTATTATATTATTTCAAAAGATAATAGATGCTTAAATTAACTTTTAAAGTCGCGAAGGAATTTATAATTAATAAATTCAGTTAAGTCCTAGTTTTATAGATGTGTGTTTTTTAACCACTAGAATTCGCGCAGTGTTTATTAAATACATAATTAAATACTCGAGTGTATTATAGGCTTAACGGGAAATTTATCGCGCTTGATTTTTCGGTATGTTACATGTCTTTTTTTCTTTCACACAGAGTGATCGTAACCTGCGGTCCCAGCTAAATAAAGAAAGAAATAAAGAAATCATCCTATAAACTTCCAGTCATATTGAAGAAACATTTCTTTTAAATATAATCTTGTGGCGGTCCTTTGCGACCTAGCTGTCAGAATTAAATGAAATAAAGCCCACCCAAGAACATTGTAAAGAACAATCATCAAATTACCATTACAAACCTGTAAGATAAACTGGAAGGTAATCATCGCCAGTAGCGATATTATATTTACTGTTTACTGTGAGAGAGTACATATTTTCCTGACTGTGACTGAGCCTAGTTTTTCCTCAATTGGATTTAATAAAACTTTCCGGTCAGTTACTATCATCACGCATTGAAGGAATTTTACCATAGCGGAAGATTAAAAGAGACCACTTCATTTTCACCCCTGTGCCGAACTGTGTCAGTGCCATCCCATAGACTCCTTTTTTATATAATAAAAAAACACAAGAACTCTTAGTCTTCAAGTCTTGCGATAAGTGAGAATATTTGTTACCAGCAAAATCTCGCAAACATCTGGGGCGGGACATCGAAGGACTAGACAGTTCACATGTCAAGAGAATACTTGCTGTTTTATATACTTTTATGGATCGTCTGAGGCTGCATTCGGTAAGTGTGTGAGTATATGAGTGTGGATCCTCACGCGTGTGCATGAATGACAGGAAATTTAATCTTTTTTTCTCTTGTAACCCTTCTGTTAACTTTCGTGCCTGGTAATATAATTTTTCTGTACTCCCTGCACTGTTCCTTTAAGGGGGAGGTGATAATTGGTTAACTCTGTTTTAAACCCCCCTCCTTTCCATTTGCTTAGTAAAAGGAAGAACAGCTGGGAAGAACAGGTTTTTTTCTATCACCTATACCTAACTTTGTAACACCTCTTTCAGAGCAATTAACTTCACTGTTAGGTTAACGTACCCGTGTTCCTGATATTATCTATCTCTGGACTGGGTTTATCTTTGTCTAATAAGCGGGAAGGGCTTAGTCGATACCAATCTTCTTCACCCCTCCCAAACTTGTTATTTGCATTTGTGTACTTATGATAATTTATGTAATACCTGATATTTGTTAGTGATTGATGTTTAAGGTGAATAAAATCACATAAACTCATTGAGTACTGTGTTGGAGATACCCAAAGCCCAACTTTTCCCCTATTCGTTTAATATAGTTTGTATCTACGTCGTCTGTGTGTTTGAAAACACCAAATCGGTGTGCGCGCAGAGGTGTGTCTGGAAAACTGGCAAATAATTGTTTGACCAGGAGAGCGGAAGAGAAGATTGAGAGAAACGATTTGTCGTAAATAAGTCTGTCTTTACTCTCCTCCAGCACGCTGTGAAGCAACTATTTAATCTCTACATTTTCTATCACTGAGTTTTCCAACATCATTTCACTCTAAACCGGACCACTATTTCTAAGACTCTTTTCTCTCAAAATAAATTTACGACAATATTTGGCTGGCTCGCCGGGATAATTTTGAGATACATTTGATGCACACATATTTGTGGGCTGGTTCTGGGATCTTGAGCTACATTTGAGGCAATCGCATAGCCGGGTTAAAGATATTTTGAGTCTGATTTAGTCTGGGTCTAACTAGGTAGAGTGTGAATGATCTGTCTTTGTGAATTAGGGAAATAAATAAATAATTACACCCCTAGACAAACGTTCTTTAAGTATTTGGGTTGTCCACACAGCATATTTACAGGTTGTCTTCTCTCCACAGCAGTAGAAAGTACAGATAAACAAAAATATTGGCTATTTTTATTATCCTCTGGCGGAGATAATTATATTTCTTTCTTTATAAGAGTTGCTGGGATTGCGTGATTGTTTTTTTACAGTCACTAAGGTTTTTGAAGTTAAAAAGAGTTGAGCTTAGCTAAAGACGGATTGTTCTGATTTTTAAAAAGTAAGTTAACAACGTCTCATCTCAATAATTGACTTTAGGGACGGAGTTTGTTGTCAGAGATTTAAAATTTAGGGGAAGAAAAAAAAATTTTTTTTTTTCCTTTTAAATTGTTTTAATATAAATTTTTTCTCGACTGTTAGTAAAAGTAGATTCTTTTCCAGTGTAACTTACCATTTAGTGGCATAGTCGCTTGCGTTTAGAGCCTTAATTGCCAGATAATAGCAGCGATAAGTTTGCACAGTACAGGTAGGAGGTAACACAGGTAAATTTATACTTGTGTTTTTTTTCTCGTAGCGGTTCAGAGTTCCTCCCTTTCGCGTTGCTTCTTACTAGTTCTCTAGGCATACTTCATCTTATTCTTTAACAATGGCAGAGAGGATAAAGATGAGGTCCATCTTGAGGCTGGAAGCGAAAGAGGCAGGATTAGATGCAGAAGCTGCAAACGCGTTTATTAACCAGGAATTGGAAATATATGACGCGGAGCAACAGAGAGCCGAAGCTGAGAGGAAGGCGGAGCAACAGAGAGCAGAAGCTGAGAGGAAGGAAGAGAAAGAAAGAACAGAGAGGAGAGAAGCCCAGGAGAGGGCAGATAAGAAAGAAGCGGAAGAACGTCTTTTGGAACAGAAGAAAATTGAAGCAGAGATGGAAACTCGCAGAGAGAGAGAGAGAGAGAGAGAGACAAGGAAAGACAGCATCAACTGGCGCTTAAGGCTCTAGAGAGTCGGGGCGCCTCTACTTCGACTAACGGAGAGCCGTCTTCGCCCCAGTCTCAATCAATGGACCTCTCCAGTACTCAATCTGCCCAATTAACTGCTATGTCGTTTTCTTTAGAATCTTTTCCTAGCCCTAACGAAAAAATTGACAGCTACCTAGAAAAATTCGAGAGACTCGCGAATCTTTATGGATTAGAGAGTACCCGCTGGGCGCTTAAACTCTCAATGTCACTGAAAGGCAATGCTTATGACGTGTACACAAAGCTGGGACCGAATCAACATGATTATGACCTGTTGAAGAAGGCCTTACTACAGCAGTTTGAGATGACTGCCCGAAAGTTTCTGCAGTTGTTCAGAAACAGCCGAAAAGAGAGCACGGAAACATTTCCCCAGTTCTCTTCACGTCTCACGGGTTATCTGACAAAGTGCATTGAATTATCTGACCTACCTCTTTCATATGAGGGACTCCTCGAACTTGTTCTTGTGGAGCAGATAAAATCCACTTTGTCGAATGAAACTCGTAGATTTTTGGCTGAACAGGGGGCAGTCAGGCTTGAAGACATACTCAATAAAGCCGAACGCTATAGCAATGCAATGGCCGAACTTCCCAGCACTAAACGTAAACCCACAGATGAGCCATCTCGTAAACAGAATCTAGAGCAGGCATCCTATTCTTCCACTTCCTCTCAACATTATAACCAACGAGATAACAATACCCAGAAACCCCCCCCCAGGAAAAATCGAAATTCTACAAAACCCGATACTCCCCCCCCCCCCCCCCCCCCAACAACAATTCTGATCAACCCAACAAGCCTACGTGGCAGCGCGGCCACCAAGGTCAAGGAAAAGGGAAGACCCCTACACCAGGAACGTCTGATCAGGGCAAACAAACCGGTGCAAACCGCATTGGATGTTTGCATACAGCCTCGAAAGGTAGAGTCAATGTCAGTGATTCTCAACCTGAGGGGGACCGACCCTCAACTCGAGGAACTGTAATTTTGAACGGTACCTCTACTACTTGTCTTTTTGACACTGGATTAAGTTTTGATTGTATTGTCGCTAGGCACCTAGTCAAACCCGGTCAGGAGACAGAGGAAACCGTCAAACTTAGTGGAGTTTTCAGGAGTGATGCACCCAGGACGCTTCCTATCGCATTGGTAGAAATACACTCTGATTTTGTCAGAGGGGTTATTAAAGCGGCCATTATGGATGATCCTATCTACCCAGTTATCTTGGGATGTAGATATGTGTTCATTGGGAGACCTAAGGAGCCGATTGTGGCAGCGGTAACCACAAGAGGGCAAGCCAAGAAGGAGAGGGAGCCTGCGCCAAATTTGTTGCCGAATGAACTGAAGGAGGCGCAACAAAAGGACCCTACTCTGGCGCCCTGCTTTAAAAAACTGCCCATGGCTAAGGACCCCAGACACAACGGAGACATCTTTTCTAAGGATGGCGTATTGTATCGTAGAACGGGCAACCCGGACACGGGGAATAACCAGCTCCTAGTACCGACGCAGTACAGAAGCCAGATCTTAGAAATGGGGCACTCTCTTCCCTTTAGCGGACATATGGGACAAAACGCCACTATTCAGCGAATAAAAAACCACTATTGGTGGCCAGGAATGAACTCTGACATTGTCAGGTATGTGAAATCCTGCGCCCAGTGCCAACGGGTAGCACCCAAGCACTTGACACCCCCAGTACCTATGGGGCAAATGCCAATAGTAGGGACTCCATTTGAACGGGTTGCTGTCGACATTATTGGTCCCCTGGAAAAGACCAAAAGAAGGAACAGGTTCATCCTGACCTTAGTCGACACTTGCACTATGTGGGCCGAAGCTGTACCGCTACCATGCACTAATTCCAAGCATGTCGCAGAAGCCCTTGTGCAAATTTTTACACGGTTGGGATTCCCTCAACAAGTTTTGACGGACAATGGATCCCAATTCCGTAGCCTGTTAATGGAGGAGATCTTTAAGATCTTGAGGGCCAAACATATCCACACAAGTCCCTACCATCCGGCCGGAAATGGGCTCGTGGAACGTTTTAACGGTACCCTCACCATGATGTTACGTAAGCTGGGTCAGGAGAAACCGGAAGACTGGGACCAATATATATCGGCTGCCTTATTCGCCTACCGAGAGGTACCCCAAGCGTCTACGGGTTTTGCGCCAGCTACACTTTTATTTGGCAGACCTATTAAGGGGCCACTAGAAGCCTTACTTCGGTCCCTGACAGACCAGAAGGCTGACGAGACAGTCGTCTCTGCAAGCAAGTATGTATCTGAGCTTAAGGAAAGGCTAAAGCTAGGATGGGATCTAGCTACTACCAACCTTAAGAAAGCCCGCGCTAAAATTACTAAAAGATACAACAAAGCTGCAAAAGAGAGAGAACTACAACCAGGGGAGAAAGTCCTATTGCTACTTCCAACCGGAAGCAATAAACTTCGCATCGGATGGCAAGGACCGTTTACCGTCCTTAAAAAGATCTCACGTACCAATTACAAGATCTCCATCAAAGGAAAGGAGAAGGTCTTCCACATAAATCTGCTAAAGAAATATTTGGAAAGACCGGTGCCATCCTCCGAGCATCTCCTGGCTGTCGCCATAGCAACGGAAGACGAGGAAGATGATGATGGTTGCATGGAGTATCCACTGCAACCCACAGAATCCTTTAAAGATGTCAAGTTCGGCGACAATCTCTCACCAGAACAACAAACAGAAACCAGGGCTCTACTAAAACAGTACAGTGCAGTCTTAACGGATGTACCTGGTCGAACAAATCTCATTGAATTTGATATGAAATTAACAAACGAGACCCCGTTCAAACCAGAGTTTACCCCATCCCGTACGCTAAAGCTGATGCACTTCGTGGAGAAATAGACAAGCTGCGTCAGGCAGGAATTATCAGTGAGTCTACATCTCCTTACAGCTCGAGTGTAGTGCTGTTGCAGAAGCCCAATAAGGAAGTTCGGCTGTGCATTGATTACAGGTTGCTAAAAGCTGTAACGGAATTCCAGCCCGAACCTCTCCAAACTGTTTCTGAGTTGTTCACCAAGCTCAGCAAAGCAAAGATCTTCTCCAAGATTGACCTCAGTAAAGGTTATTATCAAATACCAGTCAAGGAGGAAATTAAACCTTTGTTAGCTTTCAGCACTAGCGAAGGACATTACACATTTAATGTGATGCCGTTCGGTTTGCATAACGCACCAGGAGTGTTCACCAGGATGATGAGGAAGCTTCTAGAACCTTTGCAAAGTCCCCATATCCATAATTTCATGGATGACATATTAATTGCATCGGAAACCTATGAAGAACATATTGCTACGGTTGCTATGCTCCTCAGGAGACTACAGGAAACGGGTCTCACAACCAGACCTAGCAAATGTCTCATCGGGTTTGAACAGTTAGACTTCCTGGGGCACACTATTTCTCACGGATGCAGTTGGCCTATTAAGAAGAACGTGGAGAAAATAGTGGCAGCAAAAAGACCCCGAACGAAGAAAGACGTACGTTCCTTCATATCGCTATGTGCATACTATCAGAAGTACATCCAGAACTTCAACGGACTGACGGCACCTCTGACTGACCTCACAAAGAAAGGTTGTCCTGATAAGGTCATATGGGATCAAAAGTGCGAACACGCGTACAGCACTTTGAAAGGACAGTTGTCTGCATACCCCATTTTGAGGTTGCCTGACCTCAAGAAACCTTTTGTACTGAGAGTCGACGCGTCAGGTCAGGGCATCGGGTCAACACTGCTTCAAGCCGATGACAGTGACCTGAACATGCTATTTCCAGTTGCCTATGGCAGTCGGAAATTAAATAAAGCGGAACGGAACTACAGCGTAGTTGAAAGGGAATGTCTTGCTCTGATTGACGGTATCAGACGCCATCATGAGTTTCTTTATGGTACATCTTTCACGGTGCAAACAGACCACGCTCCGTTAGCATTTCTTGGTGCCAATAAAGAATTTAACGCTAGGATCATGCGTTGGGCCCTCCTTTTAAGCGTTTATTCTTTCAAAGTGGAATATATTCCGGGAAGACAGAATGTCGGGGCTGATTTCCTGAGTAGAAACTGGACTACAGAGGAAGAGGAGGAAGGTGAAGATACCAATCATCCAAAAGTTACCGATCAGGGCAGCTTCATCGTCATAAAGCAAACATTAAAACACGTTTTCACGTCTCAAAAGAGGGGACGATTGTGATGGACGAACTCGGCTGACCCTGAACTTTGTTGTAATTCTTGTAAAAACGGGACTTCTTTCACGTGGATTCATTAGCTATGCAACTGTTCCACACAGAGGGCAAACACGTTTGCTGATTGATATGCGGAGAGTTTACCTATCGTTTGATTCTGGTCATCGCATTGATTTAAGGAGAGATTAAATCACGCCCACTAACATCTCTTGAACAATCATAGGCAGTTATTTTCATTAACTTGGCCAGTGGGGGGCGTTGCCAGAATCAAACAGATAAAGCGACCACGATCAAAGAGACCGACTGAGGGATTTCAGGGGAGACTATCGGCGCTATCAAAGACAGTAGTGGTCCCTGATACGAGACGCAGTTTCTTGCCGCTATTTTCGCGTCTCGGTGTCAACCGCAGAACCGAGCGAACGGGGAAAGCCGAAACGAGCAGCAGCGAGCATAGATACGAAGACCAGGGGCGGCTTCTCCCCTTGATTTGGCGGTCAGATCCCCAAAAGTTCCTGGGATGAAATAAGCTGTCAAGTTTTTCATGTCCCACTCAACAAACATTCCATTTTAGATAAATAGACCATGAAGACTAGACACTTTATCACTCGCTGGCCAGACCTTTACAGAAGCACTAGCTTTATTGAAATCTTGTTATAGATTCTCCCCTGGATTTTATATATATTTGCAGTGATTTCTATTCTGTGCAAAGCGGTAATATATTGTGTAAAGTGATCAGTGGTCTAGTTCAGTCATTCTATTTCAATGGATTTTGTGTTAATTTAAATCTATTAAATTAAACCATCTCAATAGTTGCAGTTGTAAATATAATGATCTATCTATTATATTATTTCAAAAGATAATAGATGCTTAAATTAACTTTTAAAGTCGCGAAGGAATTTATAATTAATAAATTCAGTTAAGTCCTAGTTTTATAGATGTGTGTTTTTAACCACTAGAATTCGCGCAGTGTTTATTAAATACATAATTAAATACTCGAGTGTATTATAGGCTTAACGGGAAATTTATCGCGCTTGATTTTTCGTTATGTTACATGTCTTTTTTCTTTCACACAGAGTGATCGTAACCTGCGGTCCCAGCTAAATAAAGAAAGAAATAAAGAAATCATCCTATAAACTTCCAGTCATATTGAAGAAACATTTCTTTTAAATATAATCTTGTGGCGGTCCTTTGCGACCTAGCTGTCAGAATTAAATGAAATAAAGCCCACCCAAGAACATTGTAAAGAACAATCCTCAAATTACCATTACAAACCTGTAAGATAAACTGGAAGGTAATCATCGCCAGTAGCGATATTATATTTACTGTTTACTGTGAGAGAGTACATATTTTCCTGACTGTGACTGAGCCTAGTTTTTCCTCAATTGGATTTAATAAAACTGTCCGGTCAGTTACTATCATCACGCATTGAAGGAATTTTACCATAGCGGTAGATTAAAAGAGACCACTTCATTTTCACCCCTGTGCCGAACTGTGTCAGTGCCATCCCATAGACTCCTTTTTTATATAATAAAAAACACAAGAACTCTTACTCTTCAAGTCTTGCGATAAGTGAGAATATTTGTTACCAGCAAAATCTCGCAAACATCTGGGGCGGGACTGTCATGAAATATTCTAATCCACATATATAAATTATTAGGTAAATATGAAGCCTAACAAATAAAATTAATAAAGAGAAGAGCAATGGTAAAATGACAGTGCTGTCACAAGGAATGTACTCGAAATCCCCTTGTTTTCTGCTTCGTCTGCAAATTGTAACGCTTTCACGTTGATATAAAAGCTTACTGTATTATTACCCGCTTTCTTCAATGAAACGTGTGCTGTATTTCTTGGAAAAACATTAAGAGGCAGACTGCGTAATGACCTAAATTAATCCTAACATTAATTATATTACGTTACCAAAACGAACGAACAGATGGACAAAAGGATAGCGAGAAGGGAGAGGCAGAAAGCCGAACACTAAACACGCTTCGCGCGATACGCAAAGGCTGCCATCACGCGTGTAAGTCTACATGCACTAATTTTTTTTCAGACGGACAGTGATAAAATACACTACCCTTTCCCAGAGTTAGGTTTATAAATCATAACAGACTCTTATTAGAAAAGATAACAATAGATGGGTTTACGTTTGAACACATAACAGTACCCAGACAGCACATCTTCGAAACAGGAGGTAGAAGAAATTGCATATTTTGAACGCAGCCACGTAGCTCCTTTAAATTAGTATTTTTGGGTTCCTTAGGGCTTGCTGACAAATAATATGTAAAACGTTACGCAAATAGTCCAGGAATTAATAAATTATACCCAAAATAAAATATTGGGGGTGCCTGACAGCATAAAATCATTTCTGCTCACAAGATTTTTTTTTAACGTGTTTGAAAAAAATTTACGTTACAGAAATAGCCTACCATGTAAACTCCAAATTGATTGGAGCGCAACAAATGAAAGCCTAACCACGATTGGTCGGGCTATAAATACTATCTTGGTTGTTAGGGGAAACGGGGAAAGGTAACATTTTTTCAAACACTTGTCGAAACGGGGCTCATTGGTCAGACTCGCTGATATACACACTTGGGAGCGTTAGTTCGAAACCACTTGTTTAAAATAGCTTGATAAAGCATCAGTGCGTTGAAGCCAGCATATATTTTGCTCAATAAAAGCCTGGAACATAGGCAGATGGAAGTTTGTGCCAGTTTGTGCCAGAATTCATTGCTAATCAACGTATCTGTTTTATTCGTATGAATTGTGGTAAGCTTGAACCATTTAATATCTTTTAATGAAAATTGAATGTGAATTGTTGATTTATGCCTGTATATATATGTGTAGTTCAGTGGCAAACGTGAGGTAAAGCCTAAAATGCTCCAGCCTGAACAGAGGGTGTCGGAGAGAAGTAAAACGGCATGGAATGGCCAAACAGTACACTGACACCTGGATGATTGACTAGAAAGAAATAATGCTGGAAGTGCAGAGGCGTAGTAACCATTAGGAAGGGTAATACTGGAATAAAGTATTTCAGATGAAGCTGACTGTTGGCCTAACGCTCTGAACGCAATGTTTGTGATGTATTGTGATCAGTGTAAAAAGAAAATATAAATTAGTTATGAAGTAGAAGGTACATCCTTCTTGATTTCAGGGACAGTGGTCTTGATGGTACTGAGCAGCACCTAGTCAGAGCTTTGCTGAATCCTGAGTCGGACAGCCTACTCCTTGGTCTTTTTAGCTATCAGTGAGGTGTCTCCTGAACCCAGAGGAGAATTCGAGCAGAGGAGTCCTTTCCTGCCGCCATCACGCCAGATAAGCGAATTGGCCAGCTGAGCTCAACATTATGTCCCCTCATCTTGAACTGACTTTTTAAAATTAACATTAAGAGGGGAATTTACTTGTCTTAAAATCAGGAACTGTGAACATCTCCAATACTGGTCCCTAAAGACAAACTATTGAAGTCATGATGACAAATACCAACAGAGCTTGAACAAAACAAAACCAGTATTACCTCATTTTACTACTACACAACTGACACACATAGAACATTTGTAATAATATATGTCACTACAATATTCATATTAAATACATTCTGTACATAACTTGTAATTTAAATTGATTGTGCTTCCTGGTTCCCTTGTAGTTGAATCAGGACACATATTCATTCATGCCAGTAATGAATACATATTGTTATTCGAAAGTTTATCAGTGACTCTTTTAAGATATCTTTGTAGAGTGTTATATGTATGTGAGTGTCACAGTGTTGTCAAGAGTAGTGGATTAAATTAAATTGTTTATCTGTCTGTTGTTGTGACTTACACTTCATCATACACATACCCTAGACACATAACGTAGCATCACACTATTCCAGAATAATTCTGACTGAGATAAAGAGATATGTGGTAGCAAGTAAGGTTATCTATAATACACTACTCTTAATAGATATAGATACCTTCACAGCTGATCTCAGTCAGTACACTAAGTCCCCTATAAGTATTTATAACATCCCACTTCACCACATATATTGGGGTCTCGCTCTTGGGATTTTGAATCTTTAACTATTAAAAATATTGGGGGTAATTCACTTCAGGGAATATAAGAATTAAAAGGTATCCTGGGGTGGAATTAAATAAGGTTGAGCTCACGGTGCCTGTGTTGTCCATTAGAGATTGAATTGTTGGTTAGACATTGTATAAATTTACATAATAGACAATGGCGGACCTGGCCAAATTTCGATCTGCTGCGGTTCAGACTGCAAAAGAGTTAGGATTAGATGGGCAAGTTATGGTTGCCTATGTCACGACGGAATGTGACAAATTTATTGAACGTGAAGAAAGAAGGTTTGAAGCCGAAAGAAAGTTAGAGGCTGACAGGGAAATTAAGAAGTTACAGTTTGAAGCTGAGGCTGAGACTAAGAGGTTGCAGATTGAGGCTGAGGCTAAGAAATTGGAGGCAGAAAGAGAAGACAAACGATTAGCTGCAGAAAGAGAAGAGAAGAAATTAGCTGCAGAAAGAGAAGAGAAGAGATTAGCTGCAGAGAGGGAAGCAGAAAAGGAGGAGAAGAGATTACAAAGGGAACATGAGTTACGACTAAGGGAGTTTGAGTTTCAAGGCCATGCTCCTGAAAATGGTGCCAGTCCCTTTGCCTCTGATGCTACGGTTACTCAGGGAGCCTCAACCTCAGCTATGAATTTTCATTTAGATCATTTTGTTGAGAAAGACGATGATATTGAGAGCTACCTAAACAGGTATGAACTATTAGCTACCACGTATGGGTTAGAGAGAGAAAGGTGGAGCTTAAAGTTATCTCAGGGACTTCGTGGGGCAGCTTATGAAGTTTTTGCAAAAATGAGCAGAGGTGATCAGGAAAATTATGACATGCTAAAGCAGGCTCTTTTGTTAAGGTATGAAAAGAATGCAGAGTTTTACAGGAAAAAATTTAGGAATGCTAAACTACTGTCAGGTGAAACCTATCACCAGTTCTCTGCACGCATAGAGACATACTTGGAGAAATGGACTTCTCTGGGGAAAACCCAAGATCTTAAGGAAATGGTCCTTATAGAGCAACTAAGAGAGTCCATGGCTCCAGACCTGAGAAAGTTTCTCATGGAACAAGGTGCAGAGAGGCTGGGTGAGTTGCTAAATGTTGCTGAAAGGTATCAAGCAGCTCAAGCAGAGGTAACAGGTAATAAAAAGAAACAGGTGGATAACTTTAGGGCACCACAGAACTTTAATAAATTTGATCCTAGGGATCAAAATAAAGGTAAGCACCAATTTGATAGGCCACGGTATGAAAATAAAAATAAATTCCCACAATTCGATGAAAGGAAATATAATGAAAGAAAATCTTTCAACCAAGGAAAAAGGTGGTGTAAAAATTGTCAGATGGACAATCATGACACTGACCGTTGCAGAAGGAAACCTGTGTATATGGCAACCCTTCAGGTCAGGTCGACCTCAAGACAGGAGGAGGATATTATGTTAGATACCACTCCAGAAGAGATGAGGAAGGCACAGGCTGGGGATAAAACACTCAAGCCTTGTTTCAGAAAATTGTCAACTTGTCATACAACTCCAGGCAAGGGAGATTTTTATATGAAAAACAAGTTGATGTATAGGAAGACTGGAACTAGATCCCATGGTCACGGACAGCTGGTTCTTCCAAAAAGATATAGGACAGAATTAATAAGGAGCCTACATGTGAAACCAGATGGGGACCATGAGAAAATAGGTACCCTCATTCAAAAGGTGGCTCACAATTATTATTGGCCCAAAGCAAGATGGGACATTGAAAATTTTGTAGAAAGGTGTAGCATAGCACATGAGGGAACACCCACAAGTGGGAACATGGATCAGGACCTGGACACGCCCCGGAGAAAAATTAGGCCTGATAATAAAAAGAAATATAGATTTGATAAAGTGGACCAAATGGAATGGGAAGCCCCTTTTCACGGACAAGCTTCACTTAACTGTTTTACAATGGCCACTATGCGGAGAGTGCAAAAGGATGTCTTACCCCAGGATAAGCCGACAATCCCTCAATCGGACTTAAACAAACTGGAGGAAGAAGATGTAGAGAGGAAATCTCTCATCAAGAATTTTAAGAGGGGAGACAGCCCCAAGAGAAAAATTGGTAGCGGTCGTTTTGTGAATGATAATTCTGGGAGGAAAAATCATCACTATAAAGCTTCGAGTGGAAGAGACCATACCGGTGCATGGACAAATAGGTCCACACAATTAAAGGTCCATATGTAGCTTTGTTAAGAACGTGGACTGATGAAAAGGCAGAGGAAAACATTACATCTTCATACCAATATGTGAATGAGCTGACCACTCGGTTAAAAACTGGCTGGAAACTTGCCAATGAAAATTTGAAACAAGCCAGGAAGAAACATGCTGCCTATTATAACAGGAAGGCGAAAGACAGAAATTTGGCTGTGGGAGAGAAAGTACTGCTTCTTTTGCCTGGGAGTCAGAATAAGTTACAAATTGGATGGCAGGGTCCATATACAGTTCTAGAGAAGGTGTCTAGAACAAATTATAAGATAGATAAGAAGGGGAAAGAAAAAATCTATCATGTGAATCTCCTGAAGAAATATTTGGAAAGAGAACATCAGGAAGAGACACACTTGTTGACCTTGTCCATCGCCATGGAGATGAAAAAGGAACCACTTTCATCATTTGAATATCCATTACACCCCTGTGAGACAGCAGCACAGGTGAAAATCAGTACACATTTAACGAAAACTCAGAAAGAGAGAGTGCAACAGGTTCTAAAGAATCATGCAGAGGTGTTAACAGACCGACCAGGGCATACAAACCTATTGGAATATGATATGAAACTCATAGACTCCACACCTGTCTGTATGAAACCATATTCGATTCCGTTTGCTAAGGAAAAAGCTTTGAAGGAAGAGATAGACTATCTATTGAAGGAAGGAATTATTTCGCACAGTGAGTCTTCGTATAGTTCCGGGGTGGTACTCTTAAGGAAGCCCTCTGGAGAACATAGACTCTGTATAGATTACAGGAGACTGAATGCTATTACAGAAGGACAGGTGGATCCATTGCCGGATACAAATCAGCTGTTTGCCAGACTAAATAAAGCTAAATATTTCTCAAAAGTGGATCTGAGTAAAGGATACTATCAGATTCCAGTAAAGCCTGAGGTTAGACCATACCTAGCTTTTAGTACCTCAGAAGGACACTATGAGTTTAATAGATTGCCATTTGGATTGAAGAATGCGCCTAGTGTCTTCTCTAGAATGATGAGAAAATTATTGGATCCTCTGAATAATCCCTGTATAACAAATTTTATGGATGATATCCTTATAGCAACAGAAACATTTGAGGAACACATTGACTCTCTGAACATGCTGTTTACTCGACTTAGGGAGGCAAATTTAACAGCCCGACCAACCAAATGTTGCGTTGGATGTAAAGAATTGGAATTTTTGGGACACACAGTTTATCAGGGAAACATGACCCCTGACCCAAAGAACTTAGAGAAACTACAGAAAGCCCCGAGACCACAAACCAAGAAGGACGTGAGATCCTTTGTCTCATTATGTGGTTTCTACCAGAAGTATATCAAAAACTTTAATTCCATATGTGCACCGTTAACGGAATTGACACGTAAAGGACTTCCAGATCGCATTACATGGACACCACAATGTGAAATGACTTACCAAGAATTGAAGGAAAAGCTCACAAGTAAACCCATTTTGAAATTACCTGACTTAAGTCAAGAATTCATAGTAAGGACGGATGCAAGTAATATTGGGCTAGGTGCAACTTTACTACAGAAATCAGATGCATTGGATGGGGAATTAAGCCCAGTGGCATATGCTAGCAGAAAGTTGAATAAAGCTGAAATCAACTACTCAACTAGCGAAAAAGAATGTCTTGCAGTAATATGGGCAATAAAGAAATTCAATATTTATCTATATGGGAAGGCATTTAAGTTGCAAACTGACCACAAACCTTTATCGTTTTTAGCACAGGCTAAGCATGAGAACTCTAGGTTACTCCGATGGTCTTTGCTTCTGGCTCCATATAATTTTAGCATTGAATATATATCTGGAAAAACCAATCTGGGAGCGGATTTTTTAAGCCGCCATCCGTGTGATGAGAATCACCGTAAACCCCAGAAATAATAATAAATTTCTCTATGTGTATATAGAATAAAGGACTGACATATAATGTCTGTTTTAAGAGGGGAGGTGTCATGAAATATTCTAATCCACATATATAAATTATTAGGTAAATATGAAGCCTAACAAATAAAATTAATAAAGAGAAGAGCAATGGTAAAATGACAGTGCTGTCACAAGGAATGTACTCGAAATCCCCTTGTTTTCTGCTTCGTCTGCAAATTGTAACGCTTTCACGTTGATATAAAAGCTTACTGTATTATTACCCGCTTTCTTCAATGAAACGTGTGCTGTATTTCTTGGAAAAACATTAAGAGGCAGACTGCGTAATGACCTAAATTAATCCTAACATTAATTATATTACGTTACCAAAACGAACGAACAGATGGACAAAAGGATAGCGAGAAGGGAGAGGCAGAAAGCCGAACACTAAACACGCTTCGCGCGATACGCAAAGGCTGCCATCACGCGTGTAAGTCTACATGCACTAATTTTTTTTCAGACGGACAGTGATAAAATACACTACCCTTTCCCAGAGTTAGGTTTATAAATCATAACAGACTCTTATTAGAAAAGATAACAATAGATGGGTTTACGTTTGAACACATAACAGTACCCAGACAGCACATCTTCGAAACAGGAGGTAGAAGAAATTGCATATTTTGAACGCAGCCACGTAGCTCCTTTAAATTAGTATTTTTGGGTTCCTTAGGGCTTGCTGACAAATAATATGTAAAACGTTACGCAAATAGTCCAGGAATTAATAAATTATACCCAAAATAAAATATTGGGGGTGCCTGACAGCATAAAATCATTTCTGCTCATAAGATTTTTTTTTTAACGTGTTTGAAAAAAATTTACGTTACAGAAATAGCCTACCATGTAAACTCCAAATTGATTGGAGCGCAACAAATGAAAGCCTAACCACGATTGGTCGGGCTATAAATACTATCTTGGTTGTTAGGGGAAACGGGGAAAGGTAACATTTTTTCAAACACTTGTCGAAACGGGGCTCATTGGTCAGACTCGCTGATATACACACTTGGGAGCGTTAGTTCGAAACCACTTGTTTAAAATAGCTTGATAAAGCATCAGTGCGTTGAAGCCAGCATATATTTTGCTCAATAAAAGCCTGGAACATAGGCAGATGGAAATTTGTGCCAGTTTGTGCCAGAATTCATTGCTAATCAACGTATCTGTGTTATTCGTATGAATTGTGGTAAGCTTGAACCATTTAATATCTTTTAATGAAAATTGAATGTGAATTGTTGATTTATGCCTGTATATATATGTGTAGTTCAGTGGCAAACGTGAGGTAAAGCCTAAAATGCTCCAGCCTGAACAGAGGGTGTCGGAGAGAAGTAAAACGGCATGGAATGGCCAAACAGTACACTGACACCTGGATGATTGACTAGAAAGAAATAATGCTGGAAGTGCAGAGGCGTAGTAACCATTAGGAAGGGTAATACTGGAATAAAGTATTTCAGATGAAGCTGACTGTTGGCCTAACGCTCTGAACGCAATGTTTGTGATGTATTGTGATCAGTGTAAAAAGAAAATATAAATTAGTTATGAAGTAGAAGGTACATCCTTCTTGATTTCAGGGACAGTGGTCTTGATGGTACTGAGCAGCACCTAGTCAGAGCTTTGCTGAATCCTGAGTCGGACAGCATACTCCTTGGTCTTTTTAGCTATCAGTGAGGTGTCTCCTGAACCCAGAGGAGAATTCGAGCAGAGGAGTCCTTTCCTGCCGCCATCACGCCAGATAAGCGAATTGGCCAGCTGAGCTCAACATTATGTCCCCTCATCTTGAACTGACTTTTTAAAATAACATTAAGAGGGGAATTTACTTGTCTTAAAATCAGGAACTGTGAACATCTCCAATACTGGTCCCTAAAGACAAACTATTGAAGTCATGATGACAAATACCAACAGAGCTTGAACAAAACAAAACCAGTATTACCTCATTTTACTACTACACAACTGACACACATAGAACATTTGTAATAATATATGTCACTACAATATTCATATTAAATACATTCTGTACATAACTTGTAATTTAAATTGATTGTGCTTCCTGGTTCCCTTGTAGTTGAATCAGGACACATATTCATTCATGCCAATAATGAATACATATTGTTATTCGAAAGTTTATCAGTGACTCTTTTAAGATATCTTTGTAGAGTGTTATATGTATGTGAGTGTCACAGTGTTGTCAAGAGTAGTGGATTAAATTAAATTGTTTATCTGTCTGTTGTTGTGACTTACACTTCATCATACACATACCCTAGACACATAACGTAGCATCACACTATTCCAGAATAATTCTGACTGAGATAAAGAGATACGTGGTAGCAAGTAAGGTTATCTATAATACACTACTCTTAATAGATATAGATACCTTCACAGCTGATCTCAGTCAGTACACTAAGTCCCCTATAAGTATTTATAACATCCCACTTCACCACAGGGACATCGAAGGACTAGACAGTTCACATGTCAAGAGAATACTTGCTGTTTTATATACTTTTATGGATCGTCTGAGGCTGCATTCGGTAAGTGTGTGAGTATATGAGTGTGGATCCTCACGCGTGTGCATGAATGACAGGAAATTTAATCTTTTTTTCTCTTGTAACCCTTCTGTTAACTTTCGTGCCTGGTAATATAATTTTTCTGTACTCCCTGCACTGTTCCTTTAAGGGGGAGGTGATAATTGGTTAACTCTGTTTTAAACCCCCCTCCTTTCCATTTGCTTAGTAAAAGGAAGAACAGCTGGGAAGAACAGGTTTTTTCTATCACCTATACCTAACTTTGTAACACCTCTTTCAGAGCAATTAACTTCACTGTTAGGTTAACGTACCCGTGTTCCTGATATTATCTATCTCTGGACTGGGTTTATCTTTGTCTAATAAGCGGGAAGGGCTTAGTCGATACCAATCTTCTTCACCCCTCCCAAACTTGTTATTTGCATTTGTGTACTTATGATAATTTATGTAATACCTGATATTTGTTAGTGATTGATGTTTAAAGTGAATAAAATCACATAAACTCACTGAGTACTGTGTTCGAGATATACCCAAAGCCCAACTTTTCCCCTATTCGTTTAATATAGTTTGTATCTACATCGTCTGTGTGTTTGAAAACACCAAATCGGTGTGCGCGCAGAGGTGTGTCTGGAAAACTGGCAAATAATTGTTTAACCAGGAGAGCGGAAGAGAAGATTGAGAGAAACGATTTGTCGTAAATAAGTCTGTCTTTACTCTCCTCCAGCACGCTGTGAAGCAACTATTTAATATCTACATTTTCTATCACTGAGTTTTCCAACATCATTTCACTCTAAACCGGACCACTATTTCTAAGACTCTTTTCTCTCAAAATAAATTTACGACAATATTTGGCTGGCTCGCCGGGATAATTTTGAGTTACATTTGATGCACACATATTTGTGGGCTGGTTCTGGGATCTTGAGCTACATTTGAGGCAATCGCATAGCCGGGTTAAAGATATTTTGAGTCTGATTTAGTCTGGGTCTAACTAGGTAGAGTGTGAATGATTTGTCTTTGTGAATTAGGGAAATAAATAAATAATTACACCCCTAGACAAACGTTCTTTAAGTATTTGGGTTGTCCACACAGCATATTTACAGGTTGTCTTCTCCCCACAACAGTAGAAAGTACAGATAAACAAAAATATTGGCTATTTTAATTATCCTCTGGCGGAGATAATTATATTTCTTTCTTTATAAGAGTTGCTGGGATTGCGTGATTGTTTTACAGTCACTAAGGTTTTTGAAGTTAAAAAGAGTTGAGCTTAGCTAAAGACGGATTGTTCTGATTTTTAAAAAGTAAGTTAACAACGTCTCATCTCAATAATTGACTTTAGGGACGGAGTTTGTTGTCAGAGATTTAAAATTTAGGGGAAAAAAAATTTTTTTTTCCTTTTAAATTGTTTTAATATAAATTTTTCTCGACTGTTAGTAAAAGTAGATTCTTTTCCAGTGTAACTTACCATTTAGTGGCATAGTCGCTTGCGTTTAGAGCCTTAATTGCCAGATAATAGCAGCGATAAGTTTGCACAGTACAGGTAGGAGGTAACACAGGTAAATTTATACTTGTGTTTTTTTTCTCGTAGCGGTTCAGAGTTCCTCCCTTTCGCGTTGCTTCTTACTAGTTCTCTAGGCATACTTCATCTTATTCTTTAACAATGGCAGAGAGGATAAATATGAGGTCCATCTTGAGGCTGGAAGCGAAAGAGGCAGGATTAGATGCAGAAGCTGCAAACGTGTTTATTAACCAGGAATTGGAAATATATGACGCGGAGCAACAGAGAGCCGAAGCTGAGAGGAAGGCGGAGCAACAGAGAGCAGAAGCTGAGAGGAAGGAAGAAAAAAAGAACAGAGAGGAGAGAAGCCCAGGAGAGGGCAGATAAGAAAGAAGCGGAAGAACGTCTTTTGGAACAGAAGAAAATTGAAGCAGAGATGGAAACTCGCAGAGAGAGAGAGAGAGAGAGAGAGAAGGAAAGACAGCATCAACTGGCGCTTAAGGCTCTAGAGAGTCGGGGCGCCTCTACTTCGACTAACGGAGAGCCGTCTTCGCCCCAGTCTCAATCAATGGACCTCTCCAGTACTCAATCTGCCCAATTAACTGCTATGTCGTTTTCTTTAGAATCTTTTCCTAGCCCTAACGAAAAAATTGACAGCTACCTAGAAAAATTCGAGAGACTCGCGAATCTTTATGGATTAGAGAGTACCCGCTGGGCGCTTAAACTCTCAATGTCACTGAAAGGCAATGCTTATGACGTGTACACAAAGCTGGGACCGAATCAACATGATTATGACCTGTTGAAGAAGGCCTTACTACAGCAGTTTGAGATGACTGCCCGAAAGTTTCTGCAGTTGTTCAGAAACAGCCGAAAAGAGAGCACGGAAACATTTCCCCAGTTCTCTTCACGTCTCACGGGTTATCTGACAAAGTGCATTGAATTATCTGACCTACCTCTTTCATATGAGGGACTCCTCGAACTTGTTCTTGTGGAGCAGATAAAATCCACTTTGTCGAATGAAACTCGTAGATTTTTGGCTGAACAGGGGGCAGTCAGGCTTGAAGACATACTCAATAAAGCCGAACGCTATAGCAATGCAATGGCCGAACTTCCCAGCACTAAACGTAAACCCACAGATGAGCCATCTCGTAAACAGAATCTAGAGCAGGCATCCTATTCTTCCACTTCCTCTCAACATTATAACCAACGAGATAACAATACCCAGAAACCCCCCCAAGGAAAAATCGAAATTCTACAAAACCCGATACCCCCCCAACAACAATTCTGATCAACCCAACAAGCCTACGTGGCAGCGCGGCCACCAAGGTCAAGGAAAAGGGAAGACCCCTACACCAGGAACGTCTGATCAGGGCAAACAAACCGGTGCAAACCGCATTGGATGTTTGCATACAGCCTCGAAAGGTAGAGTCAATGTCAGTGATTCTCAACCTGAGGGGGACCGACCCTCAACTCGAGGAACTGTAATTTTGAACGGTACCTCTACTACTTGTCTTTTTGACACTGGATTAAGTTTTGATTGTATTGTCGCTAGGCACCTAGTCAAACCCGGTCAGGAGACAGAGGAAACCGTCAAACTTAGTGGAGTTTTCAGGAGTGATGCACCCAGGACGCTTCCTATCGCATTGGTAGAAATACACTCTGATTTTGTCAGAGGGGTTATTAAAGCGGCCATTATGGATGATCCTATCTACCCAGTTATCTTGGGATGTAGATATGTGTTCATTGGGAGACCTAAGGAGCCGATTGTGGCAGCGGTAACCACAAGAGGGCAAGCCAAGAAGGAGAGAGAGCCTGCGCCAAATTTGTTGCCGAATGAACTGAAGGAGGCGCAACAAAAGGACCCTACTCTGGCGCCCTGCTTTAAAAAAACTGCCCATGGCTAAGGACCCCAGACACAACGGAGACATCTTTTCTAAGGATGGCGTATTGTATCGTAGAACGGGCAACCCGGACACGGGGAATAACCAGCTCCTAGTACCGACGCAGTACAGAAGCCAGATCTTAGAAATGGGGCACTCTCTTCCCTTTAGCGGACATATGGGACAAAACGCCATTATTCAGCGAATAAAAAACCACTATTGGTGGCCAGGAATGAACTCTGACATTGTCAGGTATGTGAAATCCTGCGCCCAGTGCCAACGGGTAGCACCCAAGCACTTGACACCCCCAGTACCTATGGGGCAAATGCCAATAGTAGGGACTCCATTTGAACGGGTTGCTGTCGACATCATTGGTCCCCTGGAAAAGACCAAAAGAAGGAACAGGTTCATCCTGACCTTAGTCGACACTTGCACTATGTGGGCCGAAGCTGTACCGCTACCATGCACTAATTCCAAGCATGTCGCAGAAGCCCTTGTGCAAATTTTTACACGGTTGGGATTCCCTCAACAAGTTTTGACGGACAATGGATCCCAATTCCGTAGCCTGTTAATGGAGGAGATCTTTAAGATCTTGAGGGCCAAACATATCCACACAAGTCCCTACCATCCGGCCGGAAATGGGCTCGTGGAACGTTTTAACGGTACCCTCACCATGATGTTACGTAAGCTGGGTCAGGAGAAACCGGAAGACTGGGACCAATATATATCGGCTGCCTTATTCGCCTACCGAGAGGTACCCCAAGCGTCTACGGGTTTTGCGCCAGCTACACTTTTATTTGGCAGACCTATTAAGGGGCCACTAGAAGCCCTACTTCGGTCCCTGACAGACCAGAAGGCTGACGAGACAGTCGTCTCTGCAAGCAAGTATGTATCTGAGCTTAAGGAAAGGCTAAAGCTAGGATGGGATCTAGCTACTACCAACCTTAAGAAAGCCCGCGCTAAAATTACTAAAGGATACAACAAAGCTGCAAAAGAGAGAGAACTACAACCAGGGGAGAAAGTCCTATTGCTACTTCCAACCGGAAGCAATAAACTTCGCATCGGATGGCAAGGACCGTTTACCGTCCTTAAAAAGATCTCACGTACCAATTACAAGATCTCCATCAAAGGAAAGGAGAAGGTCTTCCACATAAATCTGCTAAAGAAATATTTGGAAAGACCGGTGCCATCCTCCGAGCATCTCCTGGCTGTCGCCATAGCAACGGAAGACGAGGAAGATGATGATGGTTGCATGGAGTATCCACTGCAACCCACAGAATCCTTTAAAGATGTCAAGTTCGGCGACAATCTCTCACCAGAACAACAAACAGAAACCAGGGCTCTACTAAAACAGTACAGTGCAGTCTTAACGGATGTACCTGGTCGAACAAATCTCATTGAATTTGATATGAAATTAACAAACGAGACCCCGGTTCAAACCAGAGTTTACCCCATCCCGTACGCTAAAGCTGATGCACTTCGTGGAGAAATAGACAAGCTGCGTCAGGCAGGAATTATCAGTGAGTCTACATCTCCTTACAGCTCGAGTGTAGTGCTGTTGCAGAAGCCCAATAAGGAAGTTCGGCTGTGCATTGATTACAGGTTGCTAAAAGCTGTAACAGAATTCCAGCCCGAACCTCTCCAAACTGTTTCTGAGTTGTTCACCAAGCTCAGCAAAGCAAAGATCTTCTCCAAGATTGACCTCAGTAAAGGTTATTATCAAATACCAGTCAAGGAGGAAATTAAACCTTTGTTAGCTTTCAACACTAGCGAAGGATATTACACATTTAATGTGATGCCGTTCGGTTTGCATAACGCACCAGGAGTGTTCACCAGGATGATGAGGAAGCTTCTAGAACCTTTGCAAAGTCCCCATATCCATAATTTCATGGATGACATATTAATTGCATCGGAAACCTATGAAGAACATATTGCTACGGTTGCTATGCTCCTCAGGAGACTACAGGAAACGGGTCTCACAACCAGACCTAGCAAATGTCTCATCGGGTTTGAACAGTTAGACTTCCTGTGGCACACTATTTCTCACGGATGCAGTTGGCCTATTAAGAAGAACGTGGAGAAAATAGTGGCAGCAAAAAGACCCCGAACGAAGAAAGACGTACGTTCCTTCATATCGCTATGTGCATACTATCAGAAGTACATCCAGAACTTCAACGGACTGACGGCACCTCTGACTGACCTCACAAAGAAAGGTTGTCCTGATAATGTCATATGGGATCAAAAGTGCGAACACGCGTACAGCACTTTGAAAGGACAGTTGTCTGCATACCCCATTTTGAGGTTGCCTGACCTCAAGAAACCTTTTGTACTGAGAGTCGACGCGTCAGGTCAGGGCATCGGGTCAACACTGCTTCAAGCCGATGACAGTGACCTGAACATGCTATTTCCAGTTGCCTATGGCAGTCGGAAATTAAATAAAGCGGAACGGAACTACAGCGTAGTTGAAAGGGAATGTCTTGCTCTGATTGACGGTATCAGACGCCATCATGAGTTTCTTTATGGTACATCTTTCACGGTGCAAACAGACCACGCTCCGTTAGCATTTCTTGGTGCCAATAAAGAATTTAACGCTAGGATCATGCGTTGGGCTCTCCTTTTAAGCGTTTATTCTTTCAAAGTGGAATATATTCCGGGAAGACAGAATGTCGGGGCTGATTTCCTGAGTAGAAACTGGACTACAGATGAAGAGGAGGAAGGTGAAGATACCAATCATCCAAAAGTTACCGATCAGGGCAGCTTCATCGTCATAAAGCAAACATGAAAACACGTTTTCACGTCTCAAAAGAGGGGACGATTGTGATGGACGAACTCGGCTGACCCTGAACTTTGTTGTAATTCTTGTAAAAACGGGACTTCTTTCACGTGGATTCATTAGCTATGCAACTGTTCCACACAGAGGGCAAACACGTTTGCTGATTGATATGCGGAGAGTTTACCTATCGTTTGATTCTGGTCATCGCATTGATTTAAGGAGAGATTAAAGCACGCCCACTAACATCTCTTGAACAATCATAGGCAGTTATTTTCATTAACTTGGCCAGTGGGGGACGTTGCCAGAATCAAACAGATAAAGCGACCACGATCAAAGAGACAGACTGAGGGATTTCAGGGGAGACTATCGGCGCTATCAAAGACAGTAGTGGTCCCTGATACGAGACGCAGTTTCTTGCCGCTATTTTCGCGTCTCGGTGTCAACCGCAGAACTGAGCGAACGGGGAAAGCCGAAACGAGCAGCAGCGAGCATAGATACGAAGACCAGGGGCGGCTTCTCCCCTTGATTTGGCGGTCAGATCCCCAAAAGTTCCTGGGATGAAATAAGCTGTCAAGTTTTTCATGTCCCACTCAACTTACATTCCATTTTAGATAAATAGACCATGAAGACTAGACACTTTATCACTCGCTGGCCAGACCTTTACAGAAGCACTAGCTTTATTGAAATCTTGTTATAGATTCTCCCCTGGATTTTATATATATTTGCAGTGATTTCTATTCTGTGCAAAGCGGTAATATATTGTGTAAAGTGATCAGTGGTCTAGTTCAGTCATTCTATTTCAATGGATTTTGTGTTAATTTAAATCTATTAAATTAAACCATCTCAATAGTTCCAGTTGTAAATATAATGATCTATCTATTATATTATTTCAAAAGATAATAGATGCTTAAATTAACTTTTAAAGTCGCGAAGGAATTTATAATTAATAAATTCAGTTAAGTCCTAGTTTTATAGATGTGTGTTTTTAACCACTAGAATTCGTGCAGTGTTTATTAAATACATAATTAAATACTCGAGTGTATTATAGGCTTAACGGGAAATTTATCGCGCTTGATTTTTCGGTATGTTACATGTCTTTTTTCTTTCACACAGAGTGATCGTAACCTGCGGTCCCAGCTAAATAAAGAAAGAAATAAAGAAATCATCCTATAAACTTCCAGTCATATTGAAGAAACATTTCTTTTAAATATAATCTTGTGGCGGTCCTTTGCGACCTAGCTGTCAGAATTAAATGAAATAAAGCCCACCCAAGAACATTGTAAAGAACAATCCTCAAATTACCATTACAAACCTGTAAGATAAACTGGAAGGTAATCATCGCCAGTAGCGATATTATATTTACTGTTTACTGTGAGAGAGTACATATTTTCCTGACTGTGACTGAGCCTAGTTTTTCCTCAATTGGATTTAATAAAACTTTCCGGTCAGTTACTATCATCACGCATTGAAGGAATTTTACCATAGCGGTAGATTAAAAGAGACCACTTCATTTTCACCCCTGTGCCGAACTGTGTCAGTGCCATCCCATAGACTCCTTTTTTATATAATAAAAAACACAAGAACTCTTAGTCTTCAAGTCTTGCGATAAGTGAGAATATTTGTTACCAGCAAAATCTCGCAAACATCTGGGGCGGGACATCGAAGGACTAGACAGTTCACATGTCAAGAGAATACTTGCTGTTTTTATATACTTTTATGGATCGTCTGAGGCTGCATTCGGTAAGTGTGTGAGTATATGAGTGTGGATCCTCACGCGTGTGCATGAATGACAGGAAATTTAATCTTTTTTTCTCTTGTAACCCTTCTGTTAACTTTCGTGCCTGGTAATATAATTTGTCTGCACTCCCTGCACTGTTCCTTTAAGGGGGAGGTGATAATTGGTTAACTCTGTTTTAAACCCCCCTCCTTTCCATTTGCTTAGTAAAAGGAAGAACAGCTGGGAAGAACAGGTTTTTTCTATCACCTATACCTAACTTTGTAACACCTCTTTCAGAGCAATTAACTTCACTGTTAGGTTAACGAACCCGTGTTCCTGATATTATCTATCTCTGGACTGGGTTTATCTTTGTCTAATAAGCGGGAAGGGCTTAGTCGATACCAATCTTCTTCACCCCTCCCAAACTTGTTATTTGCATTTGTGTACTTATGATAATTTATGTAATACCTGATATTTGTTAGTGATTGATGTTTAAGGTGAATAAAATCACATAAACTCATTGAGTACTGTGTTGGAGATACCCAAAGCCCAACTTTTCCCCTATTCGTTTAATATAGTTTGTATCTACATCGTCTGTGTGTTTGAAAACACCAAATCGGTGTGCGCGCAGAGGTGTGTCTGGAAAACTGGCAAATAATTGTTTGACCAGGAGAGCGGAAGAGAAGATTGAGAGAAACGATTTGTCGTAAATAAGTCTGTCTTTACTCTCCTCCAGCACGCTGTGAAGCAACTATTTAATCTCTACATTTTCTATCACTGAGTTTTCCAACATCATTTCACTCTAAACCGGACCACTATTTCTAAGACTCTTTTCTCTCAAAATAAATTTACGACAGTGACATGGAACTGATACATAATCTGACTTTGCATATGTCTACCATTGGCTAAGCCAAACCACGCAATTTTCTGACTGCATTACTCATATCTAATCCACGCTCTTTTTTTCTTGACATGTAAACAAACAGACATTTACCAATTTCCGTGACTGCTAGCATAACAGGCAGCGAGCCCTGATTTGTTTACCTGAGTTTCTCACGCAAGCTGATTTGCCAATTATCGGTCATTAGACAGTTGCGCGGAGAAATAACGGACTGTTTGAAGAAGAGACAAGGGGCGATATTATTTTCCCGACCACCTTTGATGTAGCACGTTCCAGCGGGAGATAATGTTTGATCTGCGCAAGGGGACGTAATCTAAGAGAGGCCCGTGCACGGCAAAGTTTTCTGATGTCGGTCAGCATCGCTGAGTAGAATGAACGAACAAACCTTTGATCCGGGAAACGCAGTTCCTGATTCCCTACTATACAGAAGGTGTGAATTGTAACGTCTTCTGGTGATGATAACACCATGAGCTGTATATATACCGCGCTCTCTCAAATTCAGTTATTAGAGTCGCTCAGAAATTCTTGGATAATCTAAGCACGACGGACTAGAACCATTTCTTCGCTAAATGTGTTAAATTGTCCCGTGGGGATTTCATTTTCTGATTTGTGGTAATAGAAATTGTGCTTAAGTGTTAAAATGTGTTAGGTTTACCATTTTATTCACTATAATTCCTTAGCGTTTAAAACTAGTGAAATAACCTAACGCATAGATATTTCTTGCCAGTCGTTCAGAGTAATGTAATTTCAAATACCCCATTTTTCTTACACAAGAAGATACGGCTTAGCTGACTGAGATTATTAAGTGTGACGGATCAGTGACCGAATAGAATTCGCATTATATTTCATTGTGTGAAATTAAATAAGTGACTAGAGTTAATGTTATGTGACTAAACAACAGACGCCGACAAATAGCTAGTAGTGACAGGCGATTTTTGTTAAAGTGCGCGTATGGATAAATTGAATAATAATTGACTTTGTGCGCTGTTCATTTTCTCGCAGGCAATAACGGGGGAGGGCACATACCCTTTTTTCCCGACATGCCATAGCGGAAAACTTACGGGTGGATAGGATAGTAGCAGTTTTTCATAAATGTTCTTTTCTTCCCAATATAGCATCTAATCAAAACCAGCGGCCAGCGGTCTAATATTACCAGTAACATTATTATTATTTTGGGTCTTCGATTTTTGGACCTGTTCGGTCCTCTTTCTTCATTCAGAGAGAGACCAATAGAAACAGTAAGATTAATCGTAACTGGACGGTACATTACCCAGAATTATTTATCAAAATTTTCCAGCCCACTGGGCATACGAAAGAACATATATTCCTGACGTTTGACAGCCGTAGCAACGGAGTGATCCAGAAAACTACGCTGTTTCAAAATCGGCACTCACCATAAGAGTCAGCCGATAGGATTTACCATCATTATCAGTTTTACATATTGTAACATTTGTCTTAGCAACCAGAGGCTAGACAATACAGGAACTACTTTTCTCCTTTTGTAACTGTGAACGTCCCGAGAACGTCTTGCTTCAATAACTATATGCGGTGACACAGGATTCATCCAGGAAAAATTAAACCACCAAATTTGGCGTCCACCTTGTAATTATTATTCGATACAAAGGCTGGACTGGGGCCAGATTTGGGCAACCCACCTGACAATATAGGTTCATACTATTGTAATTTTTCAAGGGATACCTACACCATTATTAGGTAAGCAAGAGTGTTTGTGGCCACAGATGACAGAGTGAGAGACAGAGAGAGAGTAAATATTTTCCTTTGTTACAATCATTGTACTAACTTCTTTTTTTATTTCGCTAACCTGAGTACTTTACTGAGTAGTAATTTTAGTGGGGAACTTGTTCTTCATAGTCTATTCTGTAACGTAGTGCTTATCTTTGACCTTTGGGTTATTAACTTCTTTTGGGATCTTTTCTCAACAAGGGGAGGGCACTTATTCGGTTATTTTCATATATCTGTAAACTTGATTTATTTGATTTCTCTATATGTTTGATGTTGTAAAAAGTTTAATGATAATAAACAACAAAAAGAACTTAATGTGCGTGTTGGTCAGACCCATACCCAATTAACCATAGTTTTTCACGTTTGTGTGTATTGTTGTCACATAATTGTGTGTGTGGGTGTGGTTAGTGTAACTTATATTTCATATAGGGAGAGAAAGGTTGTCTTATATTAAAATATAGTCGTATAGATAGGCTGGACTAGAGAAACTACTCATTCTAGAGACAGATCTTCCTCTTACACTATTCCCTCGTGAAAAATCTATTTCATACACCTTTATTCTCACATATTTACCACTATCACCTCTGCTCAGACCGGACCATAAATATCTTCTGACCTATCTTTTAAAAAATTTAAGACACATTGTCTCACGCAGATTCGACACATAGCCTGCTTCGAACAGCAGCTTCAGTTCCCGTCTGCTTCGCTGTTTTGCAAAAGGCACACTGTATCATTGTCTCATGTGTCAAGCGTGCGCTACATATGGCGTTCATAGATAGTATGGAAAATCAAACAAGTCATAATTTTTTTTTAAATAATTCCTCAGGACTGAAAGAGGCTTACTACTATTAGGTGTCTGCTCGGTTTGAGTTGAATCATTGTCGCTGACTGTACCTATTCTAGTTTTATATAATGTGTCATTATTACTGTTATTATTATAATTTTTTTCACTTTTACTGCAGCTGTCAGCATGTTCCCCTTGCATATCATCATAATGAAAACGACTGTGTAAAATTCTTAACAGTGGTCACACGAAATACCATAGATTTGTACTAACGAGAATAAGTAAATCTGCATACTAGGGTGTCACGACTCATGTCTCATTGTTTCAGTTAATTTACTTGTAGTCTGCTGTTTCGAAACAGTTCCATAGTTCTTTTTCATCCAAGCGCTAATTATACGCATGTTACGGTACTCTTGATTCCTGACTTCAGGCGCTCTCGTAAGAAAACGTGTTTTGTTTATACATAAAATAGTGTTTAAAACTTGTGTTCAACCTCATTTAATCTTCATTTATGGCGGGGAGAAGCCCTGTTTGGGATTATTTTGTAAAGATCAAAGACAACAAAGTAAAATGTAACGTGTGTTCTGGTATTTTATTATTCAAGGGTTCGTCAACTTCAAGTATGACTAGGCACTAGAGATGGCTAGTGTGTGTATGACGGTATGTGTCGAAACAATGCTTCGAAACAGCGAGCGATTCGACACTTCCTGCTTGTTTCTTTCGTCTGCCTCGCTGTTTTGCAGCGACACACTGTCTGAGCCTATGTAAAATTTGAATCAACCGTTCGGAACATTAGTATGGAATATCAAACATGTCATATTTTTCAGGGATGTATTATGATGACTTGATTTTACAAGTGATATTATTTTTGCTGAGAAGTTATAGACACTGGAAATTGTGTCAGTGTTGCAGTTGTCAATGTTTTAGGCGCTATGTTAAAGTTGAAAGTGTCAGTGTGTTCGTATAAATGTAATATACACTTTATTAGCTCTGCTGATATGTGTACTCGGTGTGGATTTGAATCATTGTCTACCAAATCTAGCTTACTCTAGTTTGATATCATGTGTTATTATTACTGTTATTATTATTGTTGTTTTTTATTATTTTCCCATATACTGCAGCTATCATCATATCTACGTTTTATTACATCATAATGAAGACTTGTGTAAAAATATTGAATTGTGGTCACACGAAACGCCATAGATTTTCACACACGACAGTAAAAACAGAGGAAAGTGTCTCACACAGTTCATGTATACCCGCGCCGGTACTGTCTATAAGAGACTTCTTTCTCCCCGATACGGGCAATTGTGTCGTTGTGTCGTTGTGTCGACTCACTGTTTCGAAACAGTTTAAATCACTGCGCTAACTGTTTCGAAACAGTTGAGTGTGTCAATTTGCCCATCTCTACACCTAACGTTTACTTTCCCAGTATCAAAACGTGTCTTTGGTATAGCCAACACCCATGCAATTTTTCGACAAGTCTTCAAGAAATTACCGTGGGGCTTGATCGCTGTGCGAATTACTCGGATGACATTGCTGTCACTAGTAGAACAGACGAAGGCCATTTCATAAACGTGAAGAATTAACTTCTGACTTAAGTATTGATCCAATGTAACAATCACCCCACCCACAAAAGCTGACTCAGTCGTGATTATTTATTGGCCAAATAAATTATTACCACAGAAGATACTTTCACTAATTTTCCAAACCTGTTGCAAAACCTAGCACTGTGAAGCTTGGACGCGTCCAAAGCCAAGACAACGCTTGTCAAGCTTTGAAAGCAGAAATCTTAATGCTACATATCTGGCACATCTAGACCAAAACTTAATGCTCATTTTGACATCAGATGCCTCATCTTATGATGCCTCATTTTATGATAATGATACTCATTTACAGAACTGGCTCTGACCGACATGAAATGGTTAATAGTATACATGGGACACTACAGGAGGTGTGTAAATGGAGCGAGGAAACTGGCTCAAAAGTGAATCCCAACAAGGCCTGCGTGATATAGTGTTCCTTAAACAACTCCATAGTGAAAACAGACTATCCAAATGTTACTCTGAATGGACAGAAAGTTGAAAGGCAAGAAAAGCTGAAATACCTTGGAGTTACATTCGATCGTGGGTTATAGTATAAGCACCATGTTGATCACATCATACAGAAATGCAGGAGAGGTCTGACAGGCCTGAAAATATTGGCCGCAGCACATCTGGAGCAGAGATTACTATTTTATCTTTATCACCAGCTAGTCATATCGGTCAATGAGTATTGCTGGGAATACTCACGCTGTCAGTAACGCAATGTGAAGGACTAGAACGCATTCAAAATGAAGGGATGCGTATAGTCTTGGGCTGTACGCCAGTAACTACCATTGTGACAATGAGGTACATGCTTGGTGTGCTGTCGATTAGATCCAAATATGCGATGGCCCAGGCAAAAGCCTGTATGCGAGTAACCACACTCAGACTGCACCTCTTGCATGGAAACATAGCTTACATTAAGGGAGCAAGAACAAAGAGAGGGATGTCATGGTGGCACAGGCAGAGGCAACGATCAAGCAGGTGACAGTTGAAAATACATTCAAAGGGGAAGAGTGGAGTATATCAGATGAGAACTGGATTAACTACCAGCAAGTCATCATCAGCCGTGGCAGAGAGTGTAGAACTTGGGGCAATGGGAAAGCAGAACTGGAAATTAATCAGCTGATACTTGACCATGCCGGGGATAATGGTGTATACTGATGGATCTGTGATCCGTGGTGAGAAATCAGCTTGGAGCTTCTCTGCTAGGGTAAAAGGCAGAATCGTCGCCGAAGATAACAACTTCCAGCATGAGAATGGAGGTAGAGGCAGTTCTGCAGCCTTAAGGTGGCTAACTGAAGCGTCATTAACAAAGACAGTCATTGTGTCAGACTCTCAGTCCATGCTTCGAAAGGTTCAAGATGGTTAGCGACGGCATGAATGGAAAACATTAATAGAAGCTTCGAATCTGCAGGGACTGGTGTGGATCTACTGTACTGGTCATGCAGAGGTTTGTGGTTGTAGTAAAATCTGCGAGAATAATCGCTCATTTCAGTAAGATTTTAGTCATAAAATGAAATAAATAAACCAGCCCTATTGTGTCTGACGGTGATGCTCTCACACGCCAGCAACGCTGCCTTTTATGCAGTGCTAAAGCCTATAGAACGATTCCACGGTAAAAATCTAACACGCGTTTTGGTTTCGGTTTCGAAAACGTACTACCAACATTTAACATTTTGCCAGATCTGCTGCATACATTTTGCAGCCTAGACTTATAATTAACGATTTTGCGGAAGTGTGCCGCAAAATAACTATCTGAATTAACGTATTCTGTCAACTTTAACGCAAAAATCAGTAGCAATCCTTACATTTTTGGTAGTGTTACACGATACAATAACAATTATTAACGCCTATTCTTAACCCGCCATGAACAACCCCGCTTCGCTTGACACATTCTGCCATGCATATATACACGTTGCGACAAAGCTAACAGAAGCAAACACGCAGACAAATTTTATTGCCTCCTCGCGGTAATGTTTCTGACGTCACAAAAACAAGTTAGTTATTTGAAAAATACATGCTAGCGAGATGGCGAGAGGGGAAGATGGCCGTCTTGTGTAAAATATTTATTTGACGATGACCGGTGACAAAATTGAAAATCTAAAACCATAATGAAACTGAACATAAAAATTAAATGGTAGTATAGCTTAGAGTTCACTGAGCAAGAATGTGTTTTAAATAATATGATAGTCCCAGTATTAGACAAGTTATTGAGGAAATACTAAATGTCTACGGACGCACGACCAGACAGACTGTTGTTCCTGCTTGTTTTTTTTTCATAACGTTAGTGGGGACACCGGCTTAGAAGGGAGAAATTGAGGTAAATTCAAATTCGCTTGGGTAACAAGAGTATAGGAGGAGAGGGGAGCGGTAGGAAAATTGTTACCAAAAACTAACATCGTTTTGTATTGGCATAACTAAAGCAGACTGGCCAATCGACTACCAGACGCAGAGTATGTTTGGAATTAATTTTGTTTTTCAAAAACTGCATTTGAATTCTGGTGGTCGCAAGCTTTCGATTGGCCAGTGCTACTAAATATTAGCAAAAAGCTTTCACTATTCATTGCCAGTTGAACAGTATTTTTTATTCAGATACGCTGAGAACAGCTGTGATAAATTTAAAAGTAAATTAAATAACTAAATAAGTATTTCACAGTCTGGACGGAGCAGAAGAAACTGATGCCATTTCTTTGCAAAGTCAGCGTCATTTGTTTATATTTCTTGATTTGTGGTAAGAATGCTTTATGAATTTAATATGTTTAATCCCCTTACCAAAGTTAGATACTGCTATTGGGAAAAAGTGAAGGACGTGCCGGGAGCAGACATTGTTGAGTCCTCACGTTGAAATGTATCTAACTAATGTATGTTGTCATGATTATGTTTGAATATTATTGTATTAGAGTATATTAGTAAGCCTCCGTGTTCAAGGAACACTGTTCAACATGCCTGAAGCATTTATATTTAAAAAGAAAAAGATGAGAAAAATATATAAAAGGAAATGTGGTTACCCCACATTATATTATTGAGGAAAACTATGTAAACGTACAGTGGCGTATCTGCCATAGGGACCTGAGGGGTGGTCACAGCAAGGTGGGAGTCATGAAAAATTAGGGGTGAGTGCACCTGAAATGCACGCGAGGCTGACCCCATACCCACGTATGAAATTAAATAAAAGAATAAGTGATCAGATGTAAAAGGCCAGGGTGTCCTTTTGTTGCAGAGGTTTTGTTTCCTGTTGCCAGCTGGTGACAGGAAACCTGAGGAGTGACGATAACGCCAAGAAGTCTCCGAAATTTCATGTATGCTTTCAAGAGATAACAGCAGGAGCTTGTGCGTGTGATGTGATATCGATATTTCTGCAACTACACAATATCTTATCTTTCAACAAGAAACTCCAGGTGATATGTTAACGATCTGGGTACATCTGACAGTTTCGTTTTAAATAAACCTTGGTATTTCAAATCATACTCAGGAAGTTGATGGGGTATGATCATAATACAGCCCCTCATACACAGTGACTCTCCCTCTTAGAAGAATAAATTTAAGCTATGAACATTCCAACAGGAAAGACATATATTAACTTTGTAGTTATTTGGGCAGATTGTCCACACAATTTTAGTTAATCTTTTATGTAAACTATCTTGTCCTCATTTTCAAAGACCTGTCCAAACGATATGACTGGACAGGCAAAATAAATTGTACAAAAAATTATCAAATTTAAAGAAAAACTTAACCACAGGTTTTATTCACTTCCTCATAGAAACTTAAAGTGTTTTTGTGTTGTGTACCATCATTTAATTTCTCCCCTAGACACTAGGTACATCATACACCAGACAATAGAGCCAAAAGAGTGACCGTGTGAGATCTAGGGAGGTAGCGTTAGGTTCCCTGCACATAATTCATCATCATCATTTATAGAGTCAGGGGCCTACATGTGCTTGACCTCACACGGGTAATACATACACGGATTTCATTCTTTTAGGATACCATCATAACCTCCCCAGTAAAATCAAATTTGCTACATAAATTGGTAGGCTAGTCCGGGCATTTGAATTTCTCCTAGTACTACATACATTGGGGTCTGGGTCTTAGCATAAACAACATTCTTTTGTCCCAGGGAATCCCCATAATCATTATTGCCCAAGATTTGGGAAGTCAAGCAACTGTCAGAACCCAGAATTAATTAGATAAATTTATACTTATTTAGAAAGTTAGTTAGAACATTTTGCATTTATCAGAATGGCAGATCTGGCCAAGTTTCGATCTGCGGCTGTTCAGACTGCAAAAGAAATGAATATGGAGGGTCAAATCTTAATTGACTATGTCACCTCAGAATGTGATAAATTTATTACTAGGGAAGAACATAGGCTAGCTGAGGAAAGGAAAATGCAATTAGAAGATGCTAGGGAGACTAAGAAATTAGAGGCTGATAGGGAGGCTGAGATTAAGAGGCTGCAGTTGGAGGAGAAGAAACTTGAGGCTGAAACAAAGAAAGGAGATTGGAGGCGGAACGAGAGAAAGAAGAAAAGAGATTGGAGGCGGAAAGGGAAGATAAAAGATTACAAAGAGAACATGAGATACGACTAAGGGAGTTAGAGCTGCAAGGCCATGCTTCTGAAAATGGAACTAGCCCATCCACTTCCGACTCAGCTGCAAGCCAGGGGGCCTCCTCATCACCCATGGGGTTCCATTTAGATTACTTTGTGGAAAAGGATGATGACATTGAGTCGTATTTAAGCAGATACGAAATATTAGCCACTACTTATGGGTTAGAAAGAGAAAAATGGGGTGTAAAGTTGTCTCATGGTCTTCGGGGAACAGCTTATGAAGTGTTTTCCAAAATGAGCAGGGATGACCAAGACAACTATGACATGTTGAAGCAGGCTCTTCTGTTAAGATACGAAAAGAACGGAGAGTTTTATAGAAAGAAATGTAGGAATGCCAGGCTACTGTCGGGTGAGACCTATCACCAGTTCTCCGCCCGGTTGGAGACGTATATGGAGAAATGGGCTTCTTTGGGGAAAACCCAAGATCTCAAAGAGATGATACTCATTGAACAGATGAGAGAGTCCATGGCTCCAGACATGAGAAAATTTCTCATGGAACAGGGCGCGGAGAGGCTGGGTGAGATCATAAATGTCGCTGAGAGGTATCAGGCAGCCCAGGCAGAGGTAGCTGGTATCAAGAAAAAGCCAGTAGATCTGTATAAGGCTCCTCAAAACCATAATAAATTTAATAACAGAAGTAAGCAGAACTTTGATAGGCCTCGGAATGATTTTAAAAATAAAACCTCACATTTCAATGACAGAAAGAATGATGAAAGAAAACCTTTTAACCAAGGAAAGAGGTGGTGTAAACATTGTAGGAAGGACAACCATAACACCGAATTTTGTAAAAGTAAACCTTCTGGATGTGCTGCTATGAGAAGGGGGAACCAGGAAGTAAAGGACAAACCTGCTGGACAGCAGGAACCTTATCACCCCCCAGTTTGTGAGGATGTTGTATGCAATGAGGTCACCATAAGGTGTCTCTATGATACAGGTCTAGATTTTGATGCTGTCGTGAGCGCGCACTTGGTGAACCCAGATCAGTATACCACAAATCCAGAAAGGAAGAAGATGAACCTATAAATACTCATCCAGAGGAGATGAGAAAGGCACAGGCTGAAGATAGGTCACTGAAGCCGTGCTATAAGAAACTCCCAAAGAGCCATACTCCTCCTAATAAAGGAGAATTCTATATGAAGAATAAATTGTTATATAGGAAGGCCGGCACTGGTTCAGCTGGTCACGGTCAGCTGGTCCTTCCCAGTTCATATCGAGAAAAAGTAATGGAGTTAGGTCATGCTATCCCCTTCAGTGGTCACATGGGGATTAGCGCAACAGGACAGCGTATAGCTTGTCATTATTTCTGGCCAGGGATAACGGAAGACATAAAGAGATATGTAAAATCCTGTCCCGAATGCCAGAGAGTAGCTCCAAAGCATTGGACTGCTCCAGCAACTCTTGGGGAAATGCCTATTGTGGGAACCCCTTTTGAGAGAGTTGCAGTGGATATTGTGGGACCTCTCACTCGGACCAAGAGGAGGAACAGTTACATCCTTACTCTGGTAGACACTTGTTCCATGTGGGGAGAGGCGGTAGCCCTGTCATCAATCGATTCGAAACATGTGGCAGAGGCATTACTTACGATATTCACAAGGTTAGGATTCCCGCATCAAATCTTGACTGATAATGGCTCACAGTTCAAGGGGAAACTAACAGAAGAGGTTTTCAGGTTGTTCCAAGCCAAGCACTTTCATTGTAGTCCGTATCACCCCCAAGGGAACGGCCAGGTAGAGAGGTTCAATGGGACTCTCATTTCTATCCTGAGAAAGCTGGCACATGAGAAACCTGATACGTGGGACCACTACTTGCCCGCCGCATTGTTTGCGTACCGGGAAGTACCACATAATTCAACCAGAATGGCACCCGCAACACTGTTATTTGGGAGGCCAATAAAAGGTCCTTTAGAAGCTTTGTTAAGGACCTGGACAGATGAGAAGGCAGAGGAGACTGTTACCTCATCTTATCAATATGTGAACGAACTGACCACTCGTTTAAAAAACTAGTTGGAAACTGGCAAATGATAATTTGAGACAAGCCAGGAAAAAGCATGCTGCTTATTATAATAAAAAAGCTAAGGATAGGGAACTTGCTGTAGGGGAGAAGGTGCTTCTTCTATTGCCAGGCAGCAACAATAAACTTCAGATCGGATGGCAAGGGCCATACACAGTTTTGGAAAAGGTATCCAGAACAAATTATAAGATAGACAAAAAGGAAAAGGAAAAAGGCTATCATGTGAACCTTTTGAAGAAATATCTGGACAGACAAATCCAGGAAGGAACACACCTATTGGCCTTGTCTATTGCAACCGAAATGAAAAATGACCCTCTCTCCTCATTCGAATTTCCACTGAAACCAAGTGAAACGTTTGCCCAGGTGAAGATCAGTAATCACCTGACAAAAGGACAAAGGGAGAAGGTTCAACAGGTCCTTGAGAAACATACAGATGTGTTAACGGATAAACCGGGGCACACCAATTTGTTGGAATATGATATGAAACTACTAGACCCAGCACCTATCTGTATGAAGCCCTATTCTATTCCTTTCGCTAAGGAAAAAGCTTTGAAAGAGGAGATTGATTATTTGTTACAAGAAGGGATTATTTCTCACAGTGAGTCTCCTTATAGTTCCTGTGTGGTTTTGTTGCGGAAACCATCGGGAGTGTAGTGGTTTTTTATGTTATTGTGTGGTTGCTATGTTACCTAGTGTACTGGATGAGGTCAGCTGTGAAGGCTCCTGAAGATAAAAGTTTATATGAGTTACAGAAGGTCTTTCTGCTACCACTTACGACCTCAAACAGACTTATTCTGCTATTATGTATGTTAGCTACGTTTAATGTCTAGGGTACTGAAATGTGAGGTGTAGGTAATTAAATACACTGACACACACATGTAAACACTAAGTCTAATAATAATAATAAGCTCTATGATCAAATCAACTAACACTGGCTTTAGAAGTTAAATTTAATAATTTTTTGAATTTATTTAGTCCTGAACCAAATTTTCTTCTGGTCAGGACGTATGAAACAATATGTATTTATCAATAAAAGTGCATATATATATTGCATAATCAAAATGAAATTTTTGTACATAGAAATATGGTTACAAGGGTTAATATTAACACTAATTACAGTGTCTTTGGAAAACTAGCACTGGATGTATAGTCGGGGTGGTGTCATCATACCCGATCTCTGTTTACACGAGTCATTGTCTTTGTAATATTGAACTTGAGTATAGTTTTTCTACACCAGGTTTTTGGTTAGTTATTTATTTAATTGGGGAAACAAGTTTGATGAATCCACAACAGGCCAGGTTTTCACTTATCTGGCCTGTGACGATGCAGTAAAGAATTCAAGTGGCCCTCTCCTCACAGTAGCTGGAGTAAAATGATAGGCTTCTTAGGCATCCACTTTTGGACCTCTTCAAGCATCTGGCACTAGCACAGTGAAAGACCAGAAACTCTGAAACCAAAATTTGTGTCATGTGTCAACACACTGCCTACTGCACCAATTTTACACACAACAAAGCAAAAGACAATTACAAAGATCGGGTCAGATCTCTCTGACCAACTCAGCACATCTCACCCAGGTGGTATCAAATAGCACCAGTTTCCCATGACTGCATTGCATCCAAAATATGTTCAATAGTCTCCTCTTCCATCCAGTAAGGTGGGTGTTATGTTCCCACTGATCTCAAATATAGATCTGTCTTCTCTAGTCTTGGATATGTTTTCCTATACTGTTTATTTGCCTCTAGGCCCTGGGCTGTCGCTGGGGACCTAGAATAAGCACTCACTTGTCGTAATCATTTTTCATGACATGGCAGTATCAATCACTCAAAATATTAAATGTTAAATAAAAGGGTTAATGAATTTTTCTCCTTACCACAATTCAAAATTGAAAATACAGTTACGTAGTACTAGCAAAACTCAGCTGAGCTGCTGGCTAGATTATGGCGTCCCACTGATAATATTTAATATTTCCTGGAAATCACACCTCTAGCATTAACGAACTGTGTAAATGGACAGTCTCTTACAAAATGGCACTAGCGGGCGTCTTTCTTTCTATAATATGAAAGCTTCTGTCCAATCAGCGGACTTCCCCTCTACCTTTCAAATATTCAAACTATAAAGTCCAATTTCGGTCCAGTCTCAGTCTAGTGTGTAGTATTTTTCTGTCGGTCTGTCCGTCCCAACTTGGTTTTTCCCAAAATTACACTTGTTTTTGGACCAACTACAAGAAAAAACTACACAAATTTTGTCTCCCCCTACTTCTAAGATTCTTTGCTAAGTTATTTTTAGCTACTATCCTCCTACCATGTCCCTAGTCCACCTGCAGTTTGTTTTTATGCGTTTGGCTCAAGGACGCGTCAAAATGTAACTTTAGTGAAAATATGCAAAAAAAACTGTTTGCTAGTCTGTATTGAACAATACAGTCTTTCGTCAATATCTTCCGTGTTATCTGTCCGTCTGTGTAATTAAAAGTATATTATTTCTCAGATTAAGATGGGCTATCAAACTAGCTAGTTTTTATTCTCCTAAACTTATTATTAAGAAAAAACCTACTTTTTTCAAGGTTAGTTTTGAAATTTGTTTTTGAACCTTCGTGTACGGCGTTTGCCGCTATATTCAAACTAAAAGGACTAATTACCGTAGAAAGTCCAAGATATGTCTGTTTCTAACAAGAGCTAAGGTCGTTTTTTGTCCATTTCCTTACATTGTGTCAACTAGTGGCGTAATTTTTTATTTAAAAAAAATACAAATGGCGTCTTCTAGACTTTAGATTCAAACACGTGTTCAGACCGTCACATTTTTTTCTTTTATCTCCGTTTCTACCCCGTCTAAAAGGATAAATCGTTTAGTCTGCATGTTCTAACTAGTTAGTTTCAATGGCGCTAGAAAACGCTGGCGTAGGTGAAGAAGCCGCGGCATATCTTACCTATATTTTTATCACTACATGTTATTTTACCTGTTATCTTTATAAATGGAGGAATTTTAACGTTGCATCACTGTAATTTCACCACACATCTCCCCACCTGAGAACATGCACTAATGCAAGTTCCAAAACCAGTGATACACATAGATAAAATTAACTCCTCACGCCTGCCAACTACTCTAATTTTGATCACAGGGGTGCCTACTGAGGAAATCTGCACCGACATTCTGTGACCCCGGGATATATGCAATATTAAACTGATATGGTTGCAACAATAATGACCATCTTAACAATCTTGCATTTTCATGCTTGGCCTGAGATAAGAACACGAGAGGCTGGTGATCTGTCTGGACCACAAAAGTCCTACCATACAGATAGATTTGGAACTTTCTTATTGCCCAGATTAACGCTAAACATTCTTTTTCGCTTGTGGAATATCCTTTTTCCGCTTTGTTCAACTTGCGGCTTGCATAAGCGACTGGGTTCAGTTCCCCATTGGGTGAAGAGGACCTTTGCAACAGAGTAGCCCCCAGGCCTACATTGCTTGCGTCTGTTCTCACCACAAAGTCCTGAGTCAAATCAGGCAATTTGAGAATAGGCTTGCTAGTGAGTTTTTCCTTTAACTCTTGAAATGCCAATTCACATTGCGCTGACCAAAAAATTTTATCTGGATTTCCCTTGCGAGTCAGATCAGTCAGAGGAGCACATATAGAGTTAAAATTTTTGATATATTTTTGGTAAAACCCACATAACGACACGAATGATCGCACGTCTTTTTTTGTTTGCGGTCTAGGTGCTCTCTGCAGTTTTTCCAAGTTCTTGGGGTCAGGGGTCATGTTACCCTGATATACAGTATGTCCCAAGAATTCCAACTCTTTGCATCCAATACAACATTTTGTTGGTCTAGCAGTTAAGTTCGCTTCCCTGAGCCTATCAAATAACATATTCAGAGAGTTAATGTGTTCTTCAAATGTTTCTGTGGCGATGAGAATATCATCCATGAAATTTGTGATACATGGATTATTCAAGGGATCCAACAATTTGCGCATCATCCTAGAAAATACACTCGGAGCATTTTTCAATCCGAATGGTAGCATGTTGAATTCATAATGTCCTTCCGAGGTGCTAAAAGCTAAATAAGGTCTAACTTCAGGCTTCACTGGAATCTGGTAATAGCCTTTGCTAAGATCCACCTTCGAAAAGTATTTTGCCTTGTTCAATCTGGCAAATAACTGTTTTGTGTCCGGTAATGGATCCACCTGACCTTCTGTGACAGCATTCAGTTTCCTGTAATCTATGCACAGTCTATGTTCCCCAGACGGTTTCCTCAACAAAACTACACTGGAGCTAAAAGAAGATTCACTGTGTGAAATAATCCCTTCTTTCAACAAATACTCTATCTCCTCTTTCAATGCCTTCTCCTTAGCGAACGGAACAGAATAGGCTCTCATACAGATTGGGTTTGAGTCTACCAGCTTCATGTCATACTGTAGCAAATTTGTATGTCCTGGTTTATCTGTTAATACATCTGTATGTTCCTCCAGAACCTGTTGAACTCTCTCCCTCTGATTTTTAGTCAGGTGCTTACTGACTTTTACCTGTGCAGCTGTCTCACAGAGGTGTAATGGGTATTCATGTGAGGTGAGTGGTTCCTTTTTCATTTCAGTTGCGATAGCCAAGGTCAGTAAGGGGGTGCCTTCCTGGATTGGTCTGTCCAGATATTTCTTTAAAAGGTTCAAATGATATATCTTTTCCTTCCCCTTTTTGTCAATTTTATAGTTTGTTCTAGACACCTTTTCTAGAACCGTATATGGACCTTGCCATCCAATTTGCAACTTATTCTGGCTGCCGGGTAGTAGAAGAAGCACTTTCTCTCCCACAGCTAATTCTCTGTCCTTTGCTTTCCTATTAAAATAAGCTGCATGTTTCTTCCTGGCTTGTCTTAAATTATCATTTGCCAGTTTCCATCCAGCTTTCAGACGAGTGGTCAGCTCGTTCACATATTGATATGATGAGGTAACAGTCTCTTCTGCTTTCTCATCTGTCCAGGTCCTTAATAATGCTTCTAATGGACCTTTTATTGGCCTCCCAAATAACAGGGTTGCGGGAGCCATCCCGGTTGAACTATGTGGTACTTCCCGGTACGCAAACAACGCGGCGGGCAGAAATTGATCCCACATATCAGGTTTTTCATGTGCCAGCTTCCTCAGGATAGAAATGAGGGTCCCATTGAACCTCTCTACCTGGCCGTTCCCTTGTGGATGGTACGGACTACAATGAAAGTGTCTGGCTTGAAATAGCTTAAAAACTTCTTCCGTTAGTTTCCCCTTGATCTGTGAGCCATTATCAGTCAAGATTTGATGCGGGAATCCTAATCTTGTGAATATTGTAAGTAGTGCTTCTGCCACATGTTTCGAATCAATTGATGGCAGGGCTACCGCCTCTCCCCACATAGAACAAGTGTCCACCAGAGTAAGGATGTAACTGTTCCTCCTCTTGGTCCGAGTGAGAGGTCCCACAATATCCACTGCAACCCTCTCAAAAGGTGTTCCCACTATGGGCATTTCCCCTAGAGTTGCAGGAGCAGTCCAATGCTTTGGAGCTACCCTTTGACATTCTGGACAGGATTTGACATATCTTTTTATATCTTCCGTTATCCCTGGCCAGAAGTAATGACAAGCTATACGCTGTCCTGTGGCGCTGATCTCCATGTGACCACTGAAGGGAATCGCATGCCCTAGTTCCATCACTTTCTCCCGATATGAAGTGGGAAGAACCAGCTGGTTGTGACCATTTGTTCCAGATCCGGCCTTCCTGTATAGCAATTTGTTCTTCATAATATACTCTCCCTTGCTTGGAGGTGTGTGGCATTTGGGCAATTTTTTAAAACATGGCTTGAGTGTCCTATCCTCAGCCTGCGCCTTCCTCATCTCTTCTGGATGAGCATTTATAGGTTCACCTTCTTCCTCCTTTGACTGTGACCTGGTCTGCACTGTCGCCATGATCACAGGTCTCTCGGGATTCCCCAAGAAGACGTATCTACACCCCAATATCAGAGGGTAGATTGGTTCATCTATCACTGCTGCTCTGATTTCTCCTTCCACATAGCGAGTTTTCACCGTTATCCTTGCGATGGGAAGTGTCATGAGTGGTATGTCCTTAGTCGCCCCTTGTATTTCCACTGTTTCGGTGGTATACTGACTTGGGTCCACTAGGCTAGCCTTCACAACTGAATCATAATCCAAACCTGTATCATATAGGCACCTTATGGTGACCCCATTACAAATAACATCCTCACAAACTGGGGGGTGATAAGGTTCCTGCTGTCCATTAGGATTAACCTTTAATCTCTGGTTCCCCGATTTCATTGCAGCAATGTTTGAAGGTTTCCTTTTACAAAATTCGGTGTTATGGTTGTCCTTCTTACACCATTTGCACCACCTCTTTCCTTGGTTAAAAGGTTTTCTTTCATTATATTTTTGGTCATTGAACTGTGAGTTTCTATCACGATAATCATTTCGTGGCCTATCAAAGTTTGTCCTACCTGTATTACCTTGTTCTCTGGTATCAAATTTATTAAAGTGCTGTGGGGCTTTAAAATTTTCTATATGTTTCTTTTTTTGAGCCAACTACCTCTGCCTGGGCTGCTTGATACCTCTCAGCGACATTCAAAACCTCCCCCAACCTCTCTGCACCTTGTTCCATGAGAAATTTTCTCAGGTCTGGAGCCATGGACTCTCTTAATTGCTCTATCATGATCATTTCTTTGAGATCTTGGGTCTTCCCCAGAGCAGTCCATTTCTCCAAATAGGTTTCCAGTCTGGCAGAGAATTGGTGGTATGTCTCCCCAGACAAAAGTTTGGCATTTCTAAACTTCTTACGATAAAATTCACCATTCTTTTCATATCTCAATAACAAAGCCTGCTTTATCATGTCATAATTGTCTTGGTCGTCTCTATTCATTTTAGCAAAAACTTCATAAGAAGTACCTCTAAGCCCTTGGAATAACTTAAGACTCCACCTCTCTCTCTCTATCTAACCCATACGTAGTAGCCAATAGTTCAAATCTACTTAGGTACCCCTCTATGTCATCGTCTTTCTCAACAAAATGGTCTAAATGAAACCCCATAGCTGAGATTGAGGCTCCCTGACTAGGCGTGGCATCGGAGGAAAAGGGGCTGGCACCATTTTCAGGAGCATGGCCTTGAATTTCCAACTCCCTTAGTCGTAATTTGTGCTCCCTTTGCAATCTTCTATCTTCTGCCTCAACAGCCTGTCTCATTTCCTCTCTTTCAGCAGCCTGTCTCTTTTCTTCTGCCTCCCTTTGCTGTCGTTTTTCTTCTGCCTCCAATGCCTAGCCTCCTTGTCAGCCTCAATCTGCAGCCTCTTAAGTTCCTTGTCAGCCTCAATTTGTAACCTCTTCTTTTCAGCTAACGTCCTATCTTCCCTTTCAATATACTTGTCACATTCTGAAGTTACATACTGGATTAAAACCTGACCATCCATGTTCATTTCCTTCGCCGTCAGCACAACAGCCGATCTGAATTTGGCTAGATCTGCCATACTATATCACACAATTTAACAATGACTAAGGTAAATTAAAAATTCTAATTACTAAGGTAATATACTAATTAATTAATTACCACTGGCTGTGAAGATTCATCAACTTTTGCTTTCCACTTTTAATTTTAGGGACACTGTTAAATTTATACAACTTATGCCCCCAATAGCTTAATTCCCGGACCAGGAGACCCTAATATCTTTGTTAAACCTAAATCCCGGACAAGAGCTACCCACTGTTTGTAGTGGTTTTTGATGTTATTGTGTGGTTGCTATGTTACCTAGTGTACTGGATGAGGTCAGCTGTGAAGGCTCCTAAAGATAAAAGTTTATATGAGTTACAGAAGGCCTTTCTGCTACCACTTACGACGTCAAACAGACTTATTCTGCTATTTTGTATGTTAGCTACGTTTAATGTCTAGGGTACTGAAATGTGAGGTGTAGGTAATTAAATACACAGACACACACATGTAAACACTAAGTCTAATAATAATAATAAGCTCTATGATCAAATCAACTAACACTGGCTTTAGAAGTTAAATTTGATAATTTTTTGAATTTATTTAGTCCTGAACCAAATTTTCTTCTGGTCAGGACGTATGAAACAATATGTATTTATCAATAAAAGTGCATATATATATTGCATAATCAAAATGAAATTTTTGTACATAGAAATATGGTTACAAGGGTTAATATTAACACTAATTACAGTGTCTTTGGAAAACTAGCACTGGATGTATAGTCGGGGTGGTGTCATCATACCCGATCTCTGTTTACACGAGTCATTGTCTTTGTAATATTGAACTTGAGTATAGTTTTTCTACACCAGGTTTTTGGTTAGTTATTTATTTAATTGGGGAAACAAGTTTGATGAATCCACAACAGGCCAGGTTTTCACTTATCTGGCCTGTGACGATGCAGTAAAGAATTCAAGTGGCCCACTCCTCACAGTAGCTGGAGTAAAATGATAGGCTTCTTAGGCATCCACTTTTGGACCTCTTCAAGCATCTGGCACTAGCACAGTGCCAGACCAGAAACTCTGAAACCAAAATTTGTGCCATGTGTCAACACACTGCCTACTGCACCAATTTTACACACAACAAAGCAAAAGACAATTACAAAGATCGGGTCAGATCTCTCTGACCAACTCAGCACATCTCACCCAGGTGGTATCAAATAGCACCAGTTTCCCATGACTGCATTGCATCCGAAATATGTTCAATAGTCTCCTCTTCCATCCAGTAAGGTGGGTGTTATGTTCCCACTGATCTCAAATATAGATCTGTCTTCTCTAGTCTTGGATATGTTTTCCTATACTGTTTGAATAAGCACTCACTTGTCGTAATCATTTTTCATGACATGGCAGTATCAATCACTCAAAATATTAAATGTTAAATAAAAGGGTTAATGAATTTTTCTCCTTACCACAATTCAAAATTGAAAATACAGTTACGTAGTACTAGCAAAACTCAGCTGAGCTGCTGGCTAGATTATGGCGTCCCACTGATAATATTTAATATTTCCTGGAAATCACACCTCTAGCATTAACGAACTGTGTAAATGGACAGTCTCTTACAAAATGGCACTAGCGGGCGTCTTTCTTTCTATAATATGAAAGCTTCTGTCCAATCAGCGGACTTCCCCTCTACATTTCAAATATTCAAACTATAAAGTCCAATTTCGGTCCAGTCTCAGTCTAGTGTGTAGTATTTTTCTGTCGGTCTGTCCGTCCCAACTTGGTTTTTCCCAAAATTACACTTGTTTTTGGACCAACTACAAGAAAAAACTACACAAATTTTGTCTCCCCCTACTTCTAAGATTCTATGCTAAGTTATTTTTAGCTACTATCCTCCACCATGTCCCTAGTCCACCTGCAGTTTGTTTTTATGCGTTTGGCTCAAGGACGCGTCAAAATGTAACTTTAGTGAAAATATGCACAAAAAAACTGTTTGCTAGTCTGTATTGAACAATACAGTCTTTCGTCAATATCTTCCGTGTTATCTGTCCGTCTGTGTAATTAAAAGTATATTATTTTTCAGATTAAGATGGGCTATCAAACTAGCTAGTTTTTATTCTCCTAAACTTATTATTAAGAAAAAACCTACTTTTTTCAAGGTTAGTTTTGAAATTTGTTTTTGAACCTTCGTGTACGGCGTTTGCCGCTATATTCAAACTAAAGGACTAATTACCGTAGAAAGTCCAAGATATGTCTGTTTCTAACAAGAACTAAGGTCGTTTTTTGTCCATTTCCTTACATTGTGTCAACTAGTGGCGTAATTTTTTCTTTAAAAAACTACAAATGGCGTCTTCTAGACTTTAGATTCAAACACGTGTTCAGACCGTCACATTTTTTTCTTTTATCTCCGTTTCTACCCCGTCTAAAAGGATAAATCGTTTAGTCTGCATGTTCTAACTAGTTAGTTTCAATGGCGCTAGAAAACGCTGGCGTAGGTGAAGAAGCCGCGGCATATCTTACCTATATTTTTATCCCTACATGTTATTTTACCTGTTATCTTTATAAATGGAGGAATTTTAACGTTGCATCACTGTAATTTCACCACACATCTCCCCACCTGAGAACATGCACTAATGCAAGTTCCAAAACCAGTGATACACATAGATAAAATTAACTCCTCACGCCTGCCAACTACTCTAATTTTGATCACAGGGGTGCCTACTGAGGAAATCTGCACCGACATTCTGTGACCCCGGGATATATGCAATATTAAACTGATATGGTTGCAACAATAATGACCATCTTAACAATCTTGCATTTTCGTGCTTGGCCTGAGATAAGAACACGAGAGGCTGGTGATCTGTCTGGACCACAAAAGTCCTACCATACAGATAGATTTGGAACTTTCTTATTGCCCAGATTAACGCTAAACATTCTTTTTCGCTTGTGGAATATCCTTTTTCCGCTTTGTTCAACTTGCGGCTTGCATAAGCGACTGGGTTCAGTTCCCCATTGGGTGAAGAGGACCTTTGCAACAGAGTAGCCCCCAGGCCTACATTGCTTGCGTCTGTTCTCACCACAAAGTCCTGAGTCAAATCAGGCAATTTGAGAATAGGCTTGCTAGTGAGTTTTTCCTTTAACTCTTGAAATGCCAATTCACATTGCGCTGACCAAAAAATTTTATCTGGATTTCCCTTGCGAGTCAGATCAGTCAGAGGAGCACATATAGAGTTAAAATTTTTGATATATTTTTGGTAAAACCCACATAACGACACGAATGATCGCACGTCTTTTTTTGTTTGCGGTCTAGGTGCTCTCTGCAGTTTTTCCAAGTTCTTGGGGTCAGGGGTCATGTTACCCTGATATACAGTATGTCCCAAGAATTCCAACTCTTTGCATCCAATACAACATTTTGTTGGTCTAGCAGTTAAGTTCGCTTCCCTGAGCCTATCAAATAACATATTCAGAGAGTTAATGTGTTCTTCAAATGTTTCTGTGGCGATGAGAATATCATCCATGAAATTTGTGATACATGGATTATTCAAGGGATCCAACAATTTGCGCATCATCCTAGAAAATACACTCGGAGCATTTTTCAATCCGAATGGTAGCATGTTGAATTCATAATGTCCTTCCGAGGTGCTAAAAGCTAAATAAGGTCTAACTTCAGGCTTCACTGGAATCTGGTAATAGCCTTTGCTAAGATCCACCTTCGAAAAGTATTTTGCCTTGTTCAATCTGGCAAATAACTGTTTTGTGTCCGGTAATGGATCCACCTGACCTTCTGTGACAGCATTCAGTTTCCTGTAATCTATGCACAGTCTATGTTCCCCCGACGGTTTCCTCAACAAAACTACACTGGAGCTAAAGAAGATTCACTGTGTGAAATAATCCCTTCTTTCAACAAATACTCTATCTCCTCTTTCAATGCCTTCTCCTTAGCGAACGGAACAGAATAGGCTCTCATACAGATTGGGTTTGAGTCTACCAGCTTCATGTCATACTGTAGCAAATTTGTATGTCCTGGTTTATCTGTTAATACATCTGTATGTTCCTCCAGAACCTGTTGAACTCTCTCCCTCTGATTTTTAGTCAGGTGCTTACTGACTTTTACCTGTGCAGCTGTCTCACAGAGGTGTAATGGGTATTCATGTGAGGTGAGTGGTTCCTTTTTCATTTCAGTTGCGATAGCCAAGGTCAGTAAGGGGGTGCCTTCCTGGATTGGTCTGTCCAGATATTTCTTTAAAAGGTTCAAATGATATATCTTTTCCTTCCCCTTTTTGTCAATTTTATAGTTTGTTCTAGACACCTTCTCTAGAACCGTATATGGACCTTGCCATCCAATTTGCAACTTATTCTGGCTGCCGGGTAGTAGAAGAAGCACTTTCTCTCCCACAGCTAATTCTCTGTCCTTTGCTTTCCTATTAAAATAAGCTGCATGTTTCTTCCTGGCTTGTCTTAAATTATCATTTGCCAGTTTCCATCCAGCTTTCAGACGAGTGGTCAGCTCGTTCACATATTGATATGATGAGGTAACAGTCTCTTCTGCTTTCTCATCTGTCCAGGTCCTTAATAATGCTTCTAATGGACCTTTTATTGGCCTCCCAAATAACAGGGTTGCGGGAGCCATCCCGGTTGAACTATGTGGTACTTCCCGGTACGCAAACAACGCGGCGGGCAGAAATTGATCCCACATATCAGGTTTTTCATGTGCCAGCTTCCTCAGGATAGAAATGAGGGTCCCATTGAACCTCTCTACCTGGCCGTTCCCTTGTGGATGGTACGGACTACAATGAAAGTGTCTGGCTTGAAATAGCTTAAAAACTTCTTCCGTTAGTTTCCCCTTGATCTGTGAGCCATTATCAGTCAAGATTTGATGCGGGAATCCTAATCTTGTGAATATTGTAAGTAGTGCTTCTGCCACATGTTTCGAATCAATTGATGGCAGGGCTACCGCCTCTCCCCACATAGAACAAGTGTCCACCAGAGTAAGGATGTAACTGTTCCTCCTCTTGGTCCGAGTGAGAGGTCCCACAATATCCACTGCAACCCTCTCAAAAGGTGTTCCCACTATGGGCATTTCCCCTAGAGTTGCAGGAGCAGTCCAATGCTTTGGAGCTACCCTTTGACATTCTGGACAGGATTTGACATATCTTTTTATATCTTCCGTTATCCCTGGCCAGACGTAATGACAAGCTATACGCTGTCCTGTGGCGCTGATCTCCATGTGACCACTGAAGGGAATCGCATGCCCGAGTTCCATCACTTTCTCCCGATATGAATGAAGTGGGAAGAACCAGCTGGTTGTGACCATTTGTTCCAGATCCGGCCTTCCTGTATAGCAATTTGTTCTTCATAATATACTCTCCCTTGCTTGGAGGTGTGTGGCATTTGGGCAATTTTTTTAAAACATGGCTTGAGTGTCCTATCCTCAGCCTGCGCCTTCCTCATCTCTTCTGGATGAGCATTTATAGGTTCACCTTCTTCCTCCTTTGACTGTGACCTGGTCTGCACTGTCGCCATGATCACAGGTCTCTCGGGATTCCCCAAGAAGACGTATCTACACCCCAATATCAGAGGGTAGATTGGTTCATCTATCACTGCTGCTCTGATTTCTCCTTCCACATAGCGAGTTTTCACCGTTATCCTTGCGATGGGAAGTGTCATGAGTGGTATGTCCTTAGTCGCCCCTTGTATTTCCACTGTTTCGGTGGTATACTGACTTGGGTCCACTAGGCTAGCCTTCACAACTGAATCATAATCCAAACCTGTATCATATAGGCACCTTATGGTGACCCCATTACATATAACATCCTCACAAACTGGGGGGTGATAAGGTTCCTGCTGTCCATTAGGATTAACCTTTAATCTCTGGTTCCCCGATTTCATTGCAGCAATGTTTGAAGGTTTCCTTTTACAAAATTCGGTGTTATGGTTGTCCTTCTTACACCATTTGCACCACCTCTTTCCTTGGTTAAAAGGTTTTCTTTCATTATATTTTTGGTCATTGAACTGTGAGTTTCTATCACGATAATCATTTCGTGGCCTATCAAAGTTTGTCCTACCTGTATTACCTTGTTCTCTGGTATCAAATTTATTAAAGTGCTGTGGGGCTTTAAAATTTTCTATATGTTTCTTTTTTGAGCCAACTACCTCTGCCTGGGCTGCTTGATACCTCTCAGCGACATTCAAAACCTCCCCCAACCTCTCTGCACCTTGTTCCATGAGAAATTTTCTCAGGTCTGGAGCCATGGACTCTCTTAATTGCTCTATCATGATCATTTCTTTGAGATCTTGGGTCTTCCCCAGAGCAGTCCATTTCTCCAAATAGGTTTCCAGTCTGGCAGAGAATTGGTGGTATGTCTCCCCAGACAAAAGTTTGGCATTTCTAAACTTCTTACGATAAAATTCACCATTCTTTTCATATCTCAATAACAAAGCCTGCTTTAGCATGTCATAATTGTCTTGGTCGTCTCTATTCATTTTAGCAAAAACTTCATAAGAAGTACCTCTAAGCCCTTGGGATAACTTAAGACTCCACCTCTCTCTCTCTCTAACCCATACGTAGTAGCCAATAGTTCAAATCTACTTAGGTACCCCTCTATGTCATCGTCTTTCTCAACAAAATGGTCTAAATGAAACCCCATAGCTGAGGTTGAGGCTCCCTGACTAGGCGTGGCATCGGAGGAAAAGGGGCTGGCACCATTTTCAGGAGCATGGCCTTGAATTTCCAACTCCCTTAGTCGTAATTTGTGCTCCCTTTGCAATCTTCTATCTTCTGCCTCAGCAGCCTGTCTCATTTCCTCTCTTTCAGCAGCCTGTCTCTTTTCTTCTGCCTCCCTTTGCTGTCGTTTTTCTTCTGCCTCCAATGCCTAGCCTCCTTGTCAGCCTCAATCTGCAGCCTCTTAAGTTCCTTGTCAGCCTCAATTTGTAACCTCTTCTTTTCAGCTAACCTCCTATCTTCCCTTTCAATATACTTGTCACATTCTGAAGTTACATACTGGATTAAAACCTGACCATCCATGTTCATTTCCTTCGCCGTCAGCACAGCAGCCGATCTGAATTTGGCTAGATCTGCCATACTATATCACACAATTTAACAATGACTAAGGTAAATTAAAAATTCTAATTACTAAGGTAATATACTAATTAATTAATTACCACTGGCTGTGAAGATTCATCAACTTTTGCTTTCCACTTTTAATTTTAGGGACACTGTTAAATTTATACAACTTATGCCCCCAATAGCTTAATTCCCGGACCAGGAGACCCTAATATCTTTGTTAAACCTAAATCCCGGACAAGAGCTACCCAATATTTGTAGTGGTTTTTGATGTTATTGTGTGGTTGCTATGTTACCTAGTGTACTGGATGAGGTCAGCTGTAAAGGCTCCTGAAGATAAAAGTTTATATGAGTTACAGAAGGCCTTTCTGCTACCACTTACGACCTCAAACAGACTTATTCTGCTATTATGTATGTTAGCTACGTTTAATGTCTAGGGTACTGAAATGTGAGGTGTAGGTAATTAAATACACAGACACACACATGTAAACACTAAGTCTAATAATAATAATAAGCTCTATGATCAAATCAACTAACACTGGCTTTAGAAGTTAAATTTGATAATTTTTTGAATTTATTTAGTCCTGAACCAAATTTTCTTCTGGTCAGGACGTATGAAACAATATGTATTTATCAATAAAAGTGCATATATATATTGCATAATCAAAATGAAATTTTTGTACATAGACATATGGTTACAAGGGTTAATATTAACACTAATTACAGTGTCTTTGGAAAACGAGCACTGGATGTAGTCGGGGTGGTGTCATCATACCCGATCTCTGTTTACACGAGTCATTGTCTTTGTAATATTGAACTTGAGTATAGTTTTTCTACACCAGGTTTTTGGTTAGTTATTTATTTAATTGGGGAAACAAGTTTGATGAATTCACAACAGGCCAGGTTTTCACTTATCTGGCCTGTGACGATGCAGTAAAGAATTCAAGTGGCCCACTCCTCACAGTAGCTGGAGTAAAATGATAGGCTTCTTAGGCATCCATTTTTGGACCTCTTCAAGCATCTGGCACTAGCACAGTGCCAGACCAGAAACTCTGAAACCAAAAATTGTGCCATGTGTCAACACACTGCCTACTGCACCAATTTTACACACAACAAAGCAAAAGACAATTACAAAGATCGGGTCAGATCTCTCTGACCAACTCAGCACATCTCACCCAGGTGGTATCAAATAGCACCAGTTTCCCATGACTGCATTGCATCCGAAATATGTTCAATAGTCTCCTCTTCCATCCAATAAGTTGGGTGTTATGTTCCCACTGATCTCAAATATAGATCTGTCTTCTCTAGTCTTGGATATGTTTTCCTATACTGTTTATTTGCCTCTAGGCCCTGGGCTGTCGCTGGGGACCTAGAATAAGCACTCACTTGTCGTAATCATTTTTCATGACATGGCTGTATCAATCACTCAAAATATTAAATGTTAAATAAAAGGGTTAATGAATTTTTCTCCTTACCACAATTCAAAATTGAAAATACAGTTACGTAGTACTAGCAAAACTCAGCTGAGCTGCTGGCTAGATTATGGCGTCCCACTGTTAATATTTAATATTTCCTGGAAATCACACCTCTAGCATTAACGAACTGTGTAAATGGACAGTCTCTTACAAAATGGCACTAGCGGGCGTCTTTCTTTCTATAATATGAAAGCTTCTGTCCAATCAGCGGACTTCCCCTCTACCTTTCAAATATTCAAACTATAAAGTCCAATTTCGGTCCAGTCTCAGTCTAGTGTGTAGTATTTTTCTGTCGGTCTGTCCGTCCCAACTTGGTTTTTCCCAAAATTACACTTGTTTTTGGACCAACTACAAGAAAAAACTACACAAATTTTGTCTCCCCCTACTTCTAAGATTCTATGCTAAGTTATTTTTAGCTACTATCCTCCTACCATGTCCCTAGTCCACCTGCAGTTTGTTTTTATGCGTTTGGCTCAAGGACGCGTCAAAATGTAACTTTAGTGAAAATATGCAAAAAAAACTGTTTGCTAGTCTGTATTGAACAATACAGTCTTTCGTCAATATCTTCCGTGTTATCTATCCGTCTGTGTAATTAAAAGTATATTATTTCTCAGATTAAGATGGGCTATCAAACTAGCTAGTTTTTATTCTCCTAAACTTATTATTAAGAAAAAACCTACTTTTTTCAAGGTTAGTTTTGAAATTTGTTTTTGAACCTTCGTGTACGGCGTTTGCCGCTATATTCAAACTAAAAGGACTCATTACCGTAGAAAGTCCAAGATATGTCTGTTTCTAACAAGAGCTAAGGTCGTTTTTTGTCCATTTCCTTACATTGTGTCAAATAGTGGCGTAAGTTTTTCTTTAAAAAACTACAAATTGCGTCTTCTAGACTTTAGATTCAAACACGTGTTCAGACCGTCACATTTTTTTCTTTTATCTCCGTTTCTACCCCGTCTAAAAGGATAAATCGTTTAGTCTGCATGTTCTAACTAGTTAGTTTCAATGGCGCTAGAAAACGCTGGCGTAGGTGAAGAAGCCGCAGTATATCTTACCTATATTTTTATCCCTACATGTTATTTTACCTGTTATCTTTATAAATGGAGGAATTTTAACGTTGCATCACTGTAATTTCACTACAGGGAGAACATAGACTGTGCATAGATTACAGGAAACTGAATGCTGTCACAGAAGGTCAGGTGGATCCATTACCTGATACTACTCAACTATTTCCCAGGCTGAACAAGGCAAAATATTTTTCTATGGTGGATCTTAGCAAAGGCTATTACCAAATTCCAGTAAAGCCTGAGGTTCGACCTTATTTGGCCTTTAGCACATCGGAAGGTCATTATGAGTTCAACATGTTACCGTTTGGGTTGAAAAATCCCCCGAGTGTGTTTTCAAGGACGCGGCGAAAATTATTGGATCCCCTGAAAAATCCATGTATTTCGAATGTTATGGACGATATCCTCATTGCTACGGAAACATTTGAGGAACACGTTACCTCTTTGAATATGCTGTTTGATAGACTCAGAGAGGCTAACTTAACCGCTAGGCCAACAAAATGTTGTATTGGTTGCAAAGAGTAGGAATTCTTGGGACATACTGTACATCAGGGTAGCATGACCCCTGATCCCAAGAATCTGGAAAAATTGAAAAGAGCACCTAGACCACAAACAAAGAAAGATGTGCGATCTTTCGTGTCGTTGTGTGGTGTCTACCAAAAGTACATTGAAAATTTTAACTCTATATGTGCTCCTCTGACGGATTTAACTCGCAAAGGTCAACCTGATACAACAAATTGGTCAGCACAGTGTGAATTGGCTTACCAGGAGTTAAAAGAGAAACTTACAAGCAGGCCAGTATTGCAATTGCCTGACTTGAATCAAGAATTTATCGTGAGAAGTGACGCAAGCAATGTGGGCCTAGGCGCTACATTGTTGCGAAGGTCCTCCTCACAGGATGGGGAATTGAACCCAGTCGCTTATGCAAGCCGCAAGCTGAACAAGGCGGAAAAAAATTATTCAATAAGTGAAAAGGAATGTCTAGCTTTGATATGAGCTATAAAAAAAATTCCAGATTTATTTATATGGCAGGACATTTGTGGTCCAAACGGATCATTCACCACTCGTATTCCTGTCACAGGCCAAGCATGAAAATTCCAGATTATTGAGATGGTCCTTGTTATTGCAGCCATACTCATTTCTGATAGAATATAATCCCGGCCCTCGGAACGTAGGTGCAGACTTTTTAAGTAGACATCCTTATGATGAAGATCAGAAAAACGCGTAAGACTTCATTGAGCTAAGTTATCTCGCAGATTATAACCTGCTAATGATTGCATGTTTTAGGATGGGAGGTGTGTAGTAAAATCTGCGAGAATAATCGCTCATTTCAGTAAGATTTTAGTCATAAAATGAAATAAATAAACCAGCCCTATTGTGTCTGGCGGTGATGCTCTCACACGCCAACAACGCTGCCTTTTGTGCAGTGCTAAAGCCTATAGAACGATTCCACGGTAAGAATCTAACACGCGTTTTGGTTTCGGTTTCGAAAACGTACTACCAACATTTAACATTTTGCCAGATCTGCTGCATACATTTTGCAGCCTAGACTTATAATTAACGATTTTGCGGAAGTGTGCCGCAAAATAACTATCTGAATTAACGTATTCTGTCAACTTTAACGCAAAAATCAGTAGCAATCCTTACATTTTTGGTAGTGTTACACGATACAATAACAATTATTAACGCCTATTCTTAACCCGCCATGAACAACCCCGCTTCGCTTGACACATTCTGCCATGCATATATACACGTTGCGACAAAGCCAACAGAAGCAAACACGCAGACAAATTTTATTGCCTCCTCGCGGTAATGTTTCTGACGTCACAAAAACAAGTTAGTTATTTGAAAAATACATGCTAGCGAGATGGCGAGAGGGGAAGATGGCCGTCTTGTGTAAAATATTTATTTGACGATGACCGGTGACAAAATTGAAAATCTAAAACCATAATGAAACTGAACATAAAAATTAAATGGTAGTATAGCTTAGAGTTCACTGAGCAAGAATGTGTTTTAAATAATATGATAGTCCCAGTATTAGACAAGTTATTGAGGAAATACTAAATGTCTACACGTTGCGACAAAGCCAACAGAAGCAAACACGCAGACAAATTTTATTGCCTCCTCGCGGTAATGTTTCTGACGTCACAAAAACAAGTTAGTTATTTGAAAAATACATGCTAGCGAGATGGCGAGAGGGGAAGATGGCCGTCTTGTGTAAAATATTTATTTGACGATGACCGGTGACAAAATTGAAAATCTAAAACCATAATGAAACTGAACATAAAAAATATATGGTAGTATAGCTTAGAATTCACTGAGCAAGAATGTGTTTTAAATAATATGATAGTCCCAGTATTAGACAAGTTATTGAGGAAATACTAAATGTCTACACGTTGCGACAAAGCCAACAGAAGCAAAACACGCAGACAATTTTATTGCCTCCTCGCGGTAATGTTTCTGACGTCACAAAAACAAGTTAGTTATTTGAAAAATACATGCTAGCGAGATGGCGAGAGGGGAAGATGGCCGTCTTGTGTAAAATATTTATTTGACGATGACCGGTGACAAAATTGAAAATCTAAAACCATAATGAAACTGAACATAAAAATTAAATGGTAGTATAGCTTAGAGTTCACTGAGTAAGAATGTGTTTTAAATAATATGATAGTCCCAGTATTAGACAAGTTATTGAGGAAATACTAAATGTCTACGGACGCACGACCAGACAGACTGTTGTTTCTGCTTGTTTTTTTCATAACGTTAGTGGGGACACCGGCTTAGAAGGGAGGCATTGAGGTAAATTCAAATTCGCTTGGGTAACAAGAGTATAGGAGGAGAGGGGAGCGGTAGGAAAAGTGTTACCAAAAACTAACATCGTTATGTATTGGCATAACTAAAGCAGACTGGCCAATCGACTACCAGACGCAGAGTATGTTTGGAATTAATTTTGTTTTTCAAAAACTGCATTTGAATTCTGGTGGTCGCAAGCTTTCGATTGGCCAGTGCTACTAAATATTAGCAAAAAGCTTTCACTATTCATTGCCAGTTGAACTGTATTTTTTATTCAGATATGCTGAGAACAGCTGTGATAAATTTAAAAGTAAATTAAATAACTAAATAAGTATTTCACAGTCTGGACGGAGCAGAGGAAACTGAGGCCATTTCTTTGCAAAGTCAGCGTCATTTGTTTATATTTCTTGATTTGTGGTAAGAATGCTTTATGAATTTAATATGTTTAATCCCCTTACCAAAGTTAGATACTGCTATTGGGAAAAAGTGAAGGACGTGCCGGGAGCAGACATTGTTGAGTCCTCACGTTGAAATATATCTAACTAATGTATGTTGTCATGATTATGTTTGAATATTATTGTATTAGAGTATATTAATAAGCCTCCGTGTTCAAGGAACACTGTTCAACATGCCTGAAGCATTTATATTTAAAAAGAAAAATATGAGAAAAATATATAAAAGGAAATGTGGTTACCCCACATTATATTATTGAGGAAAACTATGTAAACGTACAGTGGCGTATCTGCCATAGGGACCTGAGGGGTGGTCACAGCAAGGTGGGAGTCATGTAAAATTAGGGGTGAGTGCACCTGAAATGCACGCGAGGCTGACCCCATACCCACGTATGAAATTAAATAAAAGAATAAGTGATCAGATGTAAATGGCCAGTGTGTCCTTTTGTTGCAGAGGTTTTGTTTCCTGTTGCCAGCTGGTGACAGGAAACCTGAGGAGTGACGATAACGCCAAGAAGTCTCCGAAATTTCATGTATGCTTTCAAGAGATAACAGCAGGAGCTTGTGCGTGTGATGTGATATCGATATTTCTGCAACTACATAATATCTTATCTTTCAACAAGAAACCCCAGGTGATATGTTAAGGATCTGGGTATATCTGACAGTTTCGTTTTAAATAAACCTAGGTATTTCAAATCATACTCAGGAAGTTGATGGGGTATGATGATAATACAGCCCCTCATACACAGTGACTCTCCCTCTTAGAAGAATAAATTTAAGCTGTGAACATTCCAACAGAAAAGACATATATTAACTTTGTAGTTATTTGGGCAGATTGTCCACACAATTTTAGTTAATCTTTTATGTAAACTATCTTGTCCTCATTTTCAAAGACCTGTCCAAACGATATGACTGGACAGGCAAAATAAATTGTACAAAAGTTATCAAATTTAAAGAAAAACTTAACCACAGGTTTTATTCACTTCCTCATAGAAACTTAAAGTGTTTTTGTGTTGTGTACCATCATTTCATTTCTCCCCTAGACACTAGGTACATCATACACCAGACAATAGAGCCAAAAGAGTGACCGTGTGAGATCTAGGGAGGTAGCGTTAGGTTCCCTGCACATAATTCATCATCATCATTTATAGAGTCAGGGGCCTACATGTGTTTGACCTCACACGGGTAATACATACACGGATTTCATTCTTTTAGGATACCATCATAACCTCCCCAGCAAAATCAAACTTTGCTACAGTGGTAATGGGAAAACTGACAGACAAGCATCAAGAGCACCCACAATGGGGACACTGAATACGGATAAGGGAGAGATACTGGGAACAATTAATGATTGCCAGTTAGAGAATGACACTGCAATAGATGAATCATCAAGGCTAGCATAGATGGACGTGTGAGAGGATGCATCTGTCGTGTATACAACCAGCGAGCTACATGAACAGTCAAAATTTCCACTCTTCGACATATACTGAGGGAGACTGAGCACCTACGGATTTGCCCGGAGTGCAGTGATGACGACTCTGTTCAATAATACCAATAACATTGATAATGGAGCTATTTTTTTCTACAATAATCAAGATGGGTCAGAAAAAAACCATTGCCTTCGCATTCAAGATTATGGCTGATGCCGACAGGAATGACAGTCTAATTTGTGTAGAACATTGTCCATTATTTTCAATGTTCTCAAATTTAAGCAGTATGAATGAACTGACAATAGTCATTCAAGTGTTAACTGGTCACAAGCCTTTTCTTGCTATATTTTCACCTTGCTAAATTGGACAATTTTGTTAACGTCATAGAACTGTGTGATCAAATATCGACATAGAAACACATGCCAATCAATGTTATTGCGCTGTGAAGACTTCACACGTGGCCAGATCCACATTTAGACCACTGACGCTTCCTGCTCCAATGCCTCAGGTGATAATAATGATACACTAGCTGATCTTCCAACTGATTACACTGACAAACAACATTTTTCTTTCTTATATAAGAATAAGTGTTCTTAGGTCAGTTTCTTGCGCTGATTTCAAATCTGAAATCCGTTTATCTCTATCACATCGGGTTCTTAAGATATTTGTGAATAAATATATTTTTGGGAAACCGTTATTTGCTCCGTTTCATTTTTACTATATAACTTATTAAAAATTAATAAAAAGCAACATAATTCTACTTTTTATACTGCTAAAAGATGCATGACATATGTTACGCGATTTTTCAAATAGTTACTATATTTTGAAATAATTCTGAGCAAAATATGACTTCTAAAAGTTGTAGAAATTCGGCTGATCTGTTCTGTTACGTGTGCGGATATTTTACCGATCGTGTTGACCAGAACAACTTTACACCATTACTAAAGAAAGCATATGAACTTTATTTCGATTCGAAAGTTGATGATGCAAATAAATCTTGGAAGCCAAATGCAGTTTGTTTGATACATTGGCAGGTTGGTTACGAAAATCGCCGAAGCATAAGTCGATGCCTTTTGGAGTGCCAGTAATATGGCGTGAACATACAAATCACACTACTGATTGTTACTTCTGCTTGACAAATATCCATGGTTTCACTTTTAAAACTAGAAAGTCTGTGGTTTATCCAAATATTGAATCGGTTTCGAAACCAGTGCCTCATGATCCAATCATGTGTCCGATCCAAGTACCACCAGAACAATATCCGCTGGACGTGAATGAACCATCAGAAAGTGATAGTTTACCTGCTTTAGAAACTAATTCTGACTCAGATTACATACCGGTGAATGATGGTGTTTACTTAATTAACCATTCAGAACTTTCAGATCTAATACGTGATCTCGCTCTTACCAAAGGACAAGTGGAATTACTCGGTTCGCGACTCAAAGAATGGAATCTTTTAGCGCCCAATACTCCGATATCTAAATTTCGTCATAGACACAGAGAACTTGTTCAATACTTTGAGATGGATGATGACATTTGCTATTGCAAAGATGTAAACGGTCATGAGCACATAGTCAACGAATGGCGATTTTTTCATCGATTCTTCCAAGACTAGTCTAAAAGCCGTGTTATTGCATAACAGAAATTTATTTTCATCAATTCCAGTCGCCTACTCTGTTCATATGAAAGAAACTTATGACAATATGGCTATACGTTTGGAAAAAATAAAGTACAATGACTACCAATGGCGGATTTGTGGAGACCTAAAGGTCATTGCAATTCTCACGGGCATGCAGACTGGGTATACTAAATTTTGTTGCTTCTGATGTGAATGGGACAGCCGCAACAGACAGGAACATTATGCAAGAAAGGTGGGGCCTATCCGGGATCGTATGCAGCTCGGGCATAAAAATGTAATACACGAGCCATTAGTTAACAAAGACAGCTTCATTTTACCACTGTTACACATAAAGTTGGGGCTCATGAAGAATTTTGTAAAGGCGTTAGATAAAACGAGCAAAGCTTTCACTTATCTTCGAGAAAAGTTTCCGCAAGTTAGCGATGCAAAGATAAAGGAAGGTATCTTTGCAGGACCTCAGATTAGGAAAGTTATTGCAGACAAACAATTCGAGAACTTGTTACATGGTAGTGAACTTCGCGCATGGATGGCATTCAAATCGATCGTCGATAACTTTCTGGGAAATCACAAATCTGTCGACTATATTGCATATTGTTAAGCAGTGCATAGATGCATACAGAATTATGGGCTGTAACATGTCCCTCAATATCCATTTGCTCGATTCGCATCTTGACTTTTTCCCTGACAACCTTGGCGAAGTCAGCGATGAACATGGAGAACGATTCCATCAAGATATCTCCGTAATGGAGTCACGTTATCAAGAACGGCGGAGTGTGACCATGCTTGCCGATTATTGTTGGATGCTTCATCGCGATGTACCACATGCCATTCACCGACGAAAGTCGACTGCAAAGAAATTCAAGCCTACATAACTGTTATACTTCTTGTACGAATGATGTTGTAATACTGTATGCGTTGTTAAAAAACTTCAATTGCGTGTTTCTAGAGATCCCGACCTGATAGAGAAAAACGGTTTGCAGATTTAAAAACAGCGCATTAAAATTGACCAGAAAAACATAGAAATGTTAGAGAAAGAAAAAAAAAGTTTTTTTTGTTAGTCAGTGTTATCAGTTAGCTGAGTTCTAGATGTCCAAGGACGAAAGACTTAGCACAGTCCACTAATTTATACAACCAGAACAGCAAAACTCCATATTTCGTAAAGGCGACCAACTATAACCTTACTTTGAGCAACGCGTGAATTGTCCCTACACAAGGACATTTAATATTGGCAAACTGCATTCACTCTTTTCTTTGCTCCTTCATCACTTTTGTGACTAAGAAAACGCCCTATTCGTTCGTAATTTACTTTTACGCCTTCATCTAGCTATATTATCTTATCTTCGGTAGGGCGCACCTCGACACACCCGCAAGTTTTAGGCTTGAAAGCATATGGCATGTTATCCTTTGATCGTGGACAGACACCGACTAGCCAGATGGAACAATAATATTAAGTCAACATTCTGTGGCTCGTTTCTTCTTCTTCTTCCTCGTTCGTCCTGATAAGGACGTTGGTTGCGTTGTGTCTGTTTACACCGGAGCTGCGATATCTGCGCCTTTCGGCCGACACATACGACTTCAGCACGGCATTTTTTGGGACCGGGTTTGCCTTCCCTCTTCGATCCCTACTCTCTCAGCCAGACTGCAGTGATGCAGCCTGTTTCCAGGACCACCACGTGGAGGTGGAGTAGGGTCTTGGTCAGTTCTGGTTCGCTGTACCTGACGCAAGCAGTCAAGCTATGGGTCGCTGACTGCATTCTCTATTGCTGCATCTTTGGGTCCCGGTGGCTCGTTTGACACCAGCTGTATTGTTTAGACAGACAGTCTTTTGATAGAAGAAAGGATGCTTCCGCCAAAGCTGGGGTGTTTTTTAGAAAACCCAAGACGAATTTCTGTGAGTATATTTATCAGCAATGAGGTATTAAGACACCACATTTAGATTGCATACATATTTTCGGTCAGCTTAGTTGAAGACGGGCAATTAAAGATAACATGCAGGCATGACTTGCAGAAAATGAAACTTCCAAGGTTAGCTTCACTGTAACAATCTGGACACCAGACATATCACGTAATGATTTCCGGCAGGTCTCTTAACATGCTTGTGGAATAAGGACAAGGAATATGACATAATAGTTCCGATGAAGGTTACACTTGGTGGTAATACCTTATATGGTCTTGTTAATATTTCAGGTGATGTGTAGGGGGAGAATTTACTAAAATAAGACTTACCTTACGATTGGCGTTAAAATTACATAATAAAGTAAACTAAATTGTGATTAGGTTTCACCCAAGAAAACCTCACAAGGTTACAGTTTGTGTGGGCAATATTTCAACTTTAAAACCTAGAGCGCTTTTGAGTTTCTTCACTGCATTTTTCAATCTTCGTCAAGGAGAGCACACCAGGAGGTGACAGCTAGAAGATTTTATAGGGCCAGAATAAGTATTATCTTGTGTGAAATTTCCAGCCCATTACTCGATGAAGGCTTTTATAATTCCGACGCTTATAAATCTTGCTGCTTGCTTGCGTCGATTATATTGCAGTTCAACCGAAGTGGTTATGATTGCCTATAAATCTGCGCTGTGTTTTAAAACTAAATCGCTGTAACATAGCAATTAATATTAGCTCACGTGGAAATACTGCATCTTAAACAACTGCAAAACATTCTGTCGGCCAACCTATGCATCAAAGTTTGGAATATATTATTAACCCATTTTGGGTAAGTTGTAGCATGTACATTTTCCTATTTTATATTTGCATTTAACATGTATGAATTGCTTATTGATGTACAGTTTCATAAGGGGCTGTCAACCTCATCATAAAAAATAACGTGCCACATAAACACCACTTCAAGAAATGGTGACTGCTTCGTGCGGTTTCCTCACAAGGAATCAATAGCAGATGTAGCCCCAGGCTCCATAGGGAGCAGAAAGCAGATGGTGATGACATCATTGTATATATACATATATATATCAACAATTTTATATCAGATTTGTTGTGTGCGTATATATATATATATATATATATATATATATATATATATATATATATATATATATATATATATATATATATATATATATATCCTTGAGAGGGAACAGTCAAAACTTCACTGGGAACTAGCAGTAACTGGACCAGAACTCTCTGTCACCACATTGCTAGCTAAGTACCCAGTACTGGCACAGTTTACGGACTATCATTGTTAAAACTCCACCACAAAACTATCTTTTCCGAGGAAGATAAACAGTACTTGAACTTTTTCTTGACAAACCATTTATTTTCATTTTAACCCTGTTGATCAAATACTCCATAGTTGGAGTCTATCAATGGATTGAGTGAGTTGATGTCTGCACCTTTATGACTCATTGTTTTATATATATATATATATATATATATATATATATATATATATATATATATATATATATATATATATACAGAGCTATTACATTATTAAATTAATATTTTGCTGAATCACTTTGAGATACGGGCTCATTTAATACGAGTCAAAACATATATTTCGCACAGAAGTGGGCGAGGAATGCAAAATTTAAAACGAACTTAGATGACTAAGTCGTTATTCTTGCCATTCTAAAAATCCCTGTGAGACTCCCTAAATTAGAAGCGCTATCTTTTTTTATATGTCTGTCAAGAGTAATCTTCAGCGAAGATTGCTACCTTTGTAATAACGCATTCCTTTTACTCTAATTTTGGCCATTATTGGACCACAACTGCAGAGCTGAGGAGACAGGAGCCACATGTCAAGTCAATAAAGACAGTCCAATTCCCAAGCATTACTCGTAGTCTGAGCATGAACGACCTTCATAGAGAAATAACATTAATTAAACAAGGCCTTTTAGGAACCAATTTGGGCTAATTTCAGCTTATGCACAATTCAAGCAACTATATATAAGGTTATCACAATCAATAGTCTCAAATAGTGGTTCCAAAGTCACTTAGCAATAATTCCCGAAATTCTGTATGTCACATGGACTTGAACATTTTACCACGGCTCCTTTTTATGCAGCATAAAAAATTCCAGATAATCTTAATGTTTCATCAGAACATTCAAATCTGCCTTGACAAAAATCTGCTGAGGAGGTAAAATAAAAACATCGTACAGTAGATGAAAGCTGCTTACCTGCAGACAAACTAAATCTATTTGAGGTAAGTCACCTGAATTACTACATGGGCGATAACAAAGAACAACATTATCACTCGTTGTACCCAATGTAGAACGGAAAGCCACTTCATATAGGTCAGGATGTTTCATATTAGAAGGGGCCATTTAGTTTTCATCATACGTCGCTAACAAAGGAGATCCATCGCTTATCGCTTCACTTTTATATCATATGCATACTAAGACTCATGAGGCCCTCGTTCGGCTTCTGAAGTTATGTTATTTGAAAGACATCAGGAAGCATTTTAAAGCAATAGTCTTGATGCTTATGCTGATTTTCTGCTGAAAATCTTGAAACTTCTTCATCTTCTGCGTTCAGCTCGTATTCATGCTAAATCTGGAGTCCTGTTGCCAGGATGAAGTCAAGTCTTTTCCAGGTCAGCGCAGCAGCACTATAATCTTGGAACAATTCGCTGCGCGACATTTACTTCGAACATTCCCAGGTCAATGGAAGATCCAGATGACCAGCTTCCAGCTTATGAGCCACTTCATCAGAATCAGAGCATCAGCGCGCCTGGGGCAGACGTGTAAGTACACTTGTACTTAAAAAAGTCTCAGCGCTCTTATCGACCATCAGTGAAGTACGACCCATGTTTGTAATTTGAGAAAGGACGGGGTGGGGGTAAATGCCGGTATATCGATTTTTTGTGAGTTATAGTTTTTAGGGTTCCTCAAAACGAATTTGTCTTAAACTTACGGTTCTGAAGATTTTAGACTTATCAAGAATGTTACGTGTTTCATTTTCCAAAACAAGATAGTTCTAGATGCAAAGGCTAGCATGTAAGCTTCCTCCCAAACTAAAGGTCAGTTAGATTGGAAAGTGGCATTTTCAGCACCAGTAGAAAGTTGAAAGGCAGTAAATGTTGACTGCGCATCAATCTTTGTGTTACAGTTGTCTCAAGTTTTGATCTAAATAGATTTGGCGGTCTCCACAGCAGACGTTTTGCTAAATTATTTCAAGTTCGAAATGTTCCCGTTTTTAGCAAATGTTTATTGAGAATATTATTTCAAAACTCTACTCTGACTTAGAATGCTTCATCAGTAAAATAAAGACACACAAACTGACTGTCATGGGGTGAATGAAAAAGAAAAGAAAGGCAAAGGCATCAAAATTGGACTGCCAATTTAGTGCAGTGTTGAAGTGGTAGAACAGACTGGCTCACAGGGTGGGAGTGGTGAGTGACATACAACGACCATGTTAACGAGTTACTTAAGAGACCTCGATCTTTGTTTTCACCTCCAAGTTTGTTTTAGTTGAAGCCACCCACTCTCTATATTTTTCCTGATCATGCAGATAGAGAGGACAAATACAAGACTGGGAAAACTGCATGTCTGGTCTCGCCGTAATAAATACCGGCGTTCCTCAGGGCTCTATTCTTGGGCCTCTACTTTTTGCCATATACATTAATGACCTTCCACTACACGTCGAAACAACGGGCTGATCACCCGTTTGCCAGTCACTTCGATTACGGAAACAACAGCAAATGGGTTGATTTGCCGTTGCCCTAAAGACGCCACTAGGCGTGATGGGAAACAATGGCAAAGAAAACCTATCTGCTGTTGCCCTAAGACGCCACTAGGCGTAATGGCCACTGACTGCTTTGGCGGTCGGTGGCTAAGGACGGAAGAAGAAGAAGAACTACACGTCGAGCACGCATCCTGTGACCTATTTGCTGATGACTGTACTATCTACACAAGTGATACAAGTTGCAACACACTCGAACTATCGTTACAAAAAGATACAGACAATCTGATTAAGTGGAGCATCGGAAATCGCATGCTAATTAATATAATTAAAACAATGTGCATGTTAATATCAACTAGACAAAAATTACAAAATTCTGAGAAAACAACACTTCAGATCTATATTGGTACCTCACCAATTGAAAACGTTAATGAACATAAAACTCTAGGAATAGTCGTTGACCAGCATCTAAATTGGAACTCACATGTTCATGCACTGACCAAGCAAACGGCACAGAAAGTTTACCAGTTAGCTAAAATCAAACATTTCCTAGATGAAGATGCACGAAAATTGTTCTATATATCTCACATACAAACAAACCTTGACTATTGCTCCACAATCTGGGATGGTTGTTCTATGTCCAACACAAAAAGACTCCATTCACTACAAAAGCGTGCAGTGCGTCTAGTTTCTGACAACTGCCAAACACAGTGTGTAGATCTATATAAATATCTCAAAATACTGCCTCTAAGAAAGCGCTTTCTGTTCAACAAAGCTAAATTTGTTCACAAAATCCTGTCACAGAATGCTCCAACATATCTGTGGCCAATTTTCAAATACAATGAAAGACGCAGTCAACGCCTTAACAAAATACAAGTGCCCAAGCCTAGGCTTGACTTATTCAAGAAAAGCTTAGCTTACTCTGCTGCTCATCTTTGGAACTATCTTCCACATTATCTAAAACATAACAACCTCAGTCCCTATTCATACAATCGTAAACTTTTCGAATACTTTATGAGTTCTGATTATCTGCCCCCCTAATGTGATTATTTTTCCGAACAAATGGTATAATATCGAGTGTAGGTTTAATGATGATGTTAGTGCTTTTCAACATATTTTGTTTCATGGTAATACTTAGTTTGTACTTTTTAACATATTCTATTTCATGTTTATAATTAGATACTGTGAATGTGAGTATGCTATTATTTTACCTTTACAACGCTGAATTCCTTGAATTGATGGGTAAAATATATGTGAGAATAAATGAAATCAGTATAAAAGACGAGAGAAAGGAAGGGCAGAATGTCAGACGGGCCCGTGAGCCAATTCTCAACCCTTTGAAATAAAGTTCTATCTATCTATCTATCTATCTATCTATCTATCTATCTATCTATCTATCTATCTATCTATCTATCTATCTATCTATCTATCTATCTATCTATCTATCTATCTATCTATCTATCTATCTATCTATCTATCTATCTATCTATCTATCTATCTATCTATCTATCTATCTATCTATCTATCTATCTATCTATGTCTCCCTCTCTGATAATGTTTGTACTTTTCAACATATGTTATGTCATGCTTGTAAGTAATTAATGTTAATATGAGTGTGCTATATTATTATTTCACATTACAACGTTGAATTCCTTGAATTTGATATGTAAAATGCATATGAGAATAAATGAATTCAGTATGAAAGGTGAGAGAAAGGAAGGGCAGAATGTCAGACGGGCCTGCGTGCCCAATTCTCAACCCTTTGAAAATAAAGTTCGTTCGTTCGTTCGTTCGTTCTATCCTTTGTATCGATTTCTTAAAGAACAAACAGTTAAGATCAAAAGATAAAAAAGTTAACATCTATCAAATTATTATGAATAGATATATTCCGTTAATTAATGAGAAGAAAAAAACCTAAGCCCTATGGCACCACATATAAAAACAAAAATTTGTTTTATAAAAGAAAACAAACACCGTTGAACAAACGGTACACACAGAGTCACAACACTGGACTGGATAACTCTTCCATATGAGTGACAAGAATGGTCACTGGTGTTGGTTGGCCGAGTTGGCAGCGAAGGTTGAGCTTCCTAGAAGGTGAACAACAAGAATAACAAGTCCAATCCAATTGTGTAATCCGCTGTGAAAATGTCTACTGTCCTGTCTGTCTAAAATAAATCTGTTTTCTGTCTGTGGCTTCCCTGACGAAGCATTAAGTTTCAGTAGGCCTGCCCTTCTTCGGTCGATCACTGACTGGTTACTGAAGTTGTTTGGAGAGGGGACCAGAGAACAGTATATACGAGGGAAGGTCAAAAAGTAATGCCTCCTATTTTGTATGTATGTAAATACTGCATCGGTGTGCAATTTGTAAATTTAGCAGGATTCCTCAAACACTCTTCTGCATTGTATAGCATTACCAACCTGTTTCAGTAACAGGTGGCACCACTGTAACAGTTTAAAAATGGCTGCCAAAAACGTTCTGTTAAAACAACGTTATGTCATAGAATGTTGACAAACAGACATAAAGAAACAAGGAAAACCATAGTCATCAACCTCCTGCATCGTTACGAAACTGAAGGAGAAGAGTTTTTATCGAATATTGTGACAGGTGATGAGACTTTGGTTCATTTTTTTTAACCAGAATTCAAGAGGCAGTCAATGGAATGGCATCACACAACATCGCCGACAAGAAAGACGTTCAAAAGTTCACCATCTGTAGGGAAAGTTATGGCATCCGTGTTTTGGGATAAGAAGGGTGTAGTAAAATCTGCGAGAATAATCGCTCATTTCAGTAAGATTATAGTCATAAAATGATAATAAATAAAACAGCCCTATTGTGTCTGACGGTGATGCTCTCACACGCCAGCAACGCTGCCTGTTGTGCAGTGCTAAAGCCTATAGAACGATTCCACGGTAAAAATCTAACACGCGTTTTAGTTTCGGTTTCGAAAACGTACTACCAACATTTTACCAGATCTGCTGCATACATTTTGCAGCCAAGACTTATAATTAACGATTTTGAGGAAGTGTGCCGCAAAATAACTATCTGAATTAACGTATTCTGTCAACTTTAACGCAAATTTAGTAGTAATCCTTACATTTTTTGGTAGTGTTACACGATACAATACAAATTATTAACCCCAATTCTTAACCCGCCATGCACAACCCCGCTTAGCCTGACACATTTTGCCATGCATATATACACGTGGCGACAAAGCCAAGAGAGGCAAAACACGCAGACAATTTTATTGCCTCCTCGCGGTAATGTTTCTGACGTCACAAAAGCAAGTTAGTTACTTGAAAAATACATGCTAGCGAGATGGCGAGAGAGGAAGATGGCCGTCTTGTGTAAAATATTTATTTAACGATGACCGGTGACAAAATTGAAAATCTAAAACCATAGTGAAACTGAACATAAAAAATATATGGTAGTATAGCTTAGAATTCACTGAGCCAGAATATGTTTTAAATACTATGATAGTCCCAGTATTACCCAAATTGTTGAGGAAATACTAAATGTCTACGGACGCACGACCAGACAGACTGTTGTTCCTGCTTTGTTTTTTTCTTAACGTTAGTGGGGACACCGGCTTAGAAGAGAGGCATTGAGGAAATTCAAATTAGCTTGGGAAACAAGAGTATAGAAGGAGAGGGGAGCGGTAGGAAAATTGTTACCAAAAACTAACATCGTTTTGCATTGGCATAACTAAAGCGGACTGGCCAACCGACTACCAGACGCAGAGTATGATTGGAATTATTTTGGTTTTTCAAAAACTGCATTTGAATTCTGGTAGTCGCAAGCTTTCGATTGGCCAGTGCTACGAAATATTAGCAAAAAGCTTTCACTATTCATTGCGTTGCCAGCTGGTGACAGGAAACCTGAGGAGTGACGATTACGCCAAGAAGTCTCCTACACTTTACATATGCTGTCAAGAGATAACAGCAGGAGCTTGGGTGTGTGACGTGATATCGATATTTCTGCAACTACACAATATCCTATCTTTCAACGGGAAATCCCAGGTGATATGTTAAGGACCTGGGTACATCTGACAGTTTCGGTTTAAATAAACCTTGTTTATTCAAGTCATACTCATGACTTTTGTGGGGTATGATGACATTACAGCCCCTCATACACAGTGACTCTCTCTATTAGAAGAATAAATTTAAGCTGTGAACATTCAAATAGGAAATACATATAATAACATTGTAGTTATTTGGGCAGATTGTCCACGCAATTTTAGTTAATATTTTATGTAAACTATCTTGTCCTCATTTTCAAAGACCTGTCCAAACGATATGACTGGACAGGCAAAATAAATTGTACAAAAAATTAATTTAAAGAAAAACTTAACCACAAGTTTTATTCACTTCCTCATAGTAACTTAAAGTGTTTTTGTGTTGTGTACCATCATTTCATTTCTCCCCTAGACACTAGGTACATCATACACCATACACTAGAGCCACAAGAGTGACCGTGTGAGATCTAGGGAGGTAGCGTTAGGTTCCCTGCACATAATTCATCATCATCTTTTAGAGTCAGGGGCCTACATGTGCTTGACCTCACACGGTTTATGCAGACACCGATTTCATTCTTTGTTAGGATACCATCATAACCTCCCCAGCAAAATCAACTTTGCTACATAAATTGGTAGGCTTGTCCGGGATTTTGAATTTCTCCTAGTACTACATACATTGGGGTCTGGGTCTTAGCATAAACAACATTCTATTGTCCCAGGGAATCCCCATAATCATTATTGCCCAAGATTTGGGAAGTCAAGAAACTGTCAGAACCCAGATTTAATTAGATAAAAATTATACTTATTTAGAAACTTTGTTAGAACATTTTGCATTTATCAGAATGGCAGATCTGGCCAAGTTTTGATCTGCGGCTGTTCAGACTGCAAAAGAAATGAATAAGGAGGGTCAAATCTTAATTGACTATGTCACCTCAGAATGTGATAAATTTATTACTAGGGAAGAACATAGGCTAGCTGAGGAAAGGAAAATGCAATTAGAAGATGCTAGGGCGACTAAAAAATTAGAGGCTGATAGGGAGGCTGAGATTAAGAGGCTGCAGTTGGAGGAAAAGAAACTTGAGGCTGAGGCAAAGAAACTTGAGGCAGAAAGAGAAGAAAAACGTCTACAGAGGGAGGCGGAACGAGAGAAAGAAGAAAGGAGATTGGAGGCGGAACGAGAGAAAGAAGAAAGGAGATTGGAGGCGGAAAGGGAAGATAAAAGATTACAAAGAGAACATGAGATACGACTAAGGGAGTTAGAGCTGCAAGGCCATGCTCCTGAAAATGGAACTAGCCCATCCACTTCCGACTCAGCTGCAAGCCAGGGGGCCTCCTCATCAGCCATGGGGTTCCATTTAGATTACTTTGTGGAAAAGGATGATGACATTGAGTCGTATTTAAGCAGATACGAAATATTAGCCACTACTTATGGGTTAGAAAGAGAAAAATGGATTGTAAAGTTGTCTCAGGGTCTTCGGGGAACAGCTTATGAAGTGTTTTCTAAAATGAGCAGGGATGACCAAGACAACTATGACATGTTGAAGCAGGCTCTTCTGTTAAGATACGAAAAGAACGGAGAGTTTTATAGAAGGAAATTTAGGAATGCCAGGCTACTGTCGGGTGAGACCTATCACCAGTTCTCCGCCCGGTTGGAGACGTATATGGAGAAATGGGCTTCTTTGGGGAAAACCCAAGATCTCAAAGAGATGATACTCATTGAACAGATGAGAGAGTCCATGGCTCCAGACATGAGAAAATTTCTCATGGAACAGGGCGCGGAGAGGCTGGGTGAGATCATAAATGTCGCTGAGAGGTATCAGGCAGCCCAGGCAGAGGTAGCTGGTATCAAGAAGAAACCAGTAGATCAGTATAAGGCTCCTCAAAACCATAATAAATATGACAACAGAAATAAGCAGAACTTTGATAGGCCTCGAAATGATTTTAAAAATAAAACCTCACATTTCAATGACAGAAAGAATGATGAAAGAAAACCTTTTCATCAAAGTAGATTATATTGTAGCCGGTGTAGGATGGACAACCATAACACCGAAAATTGTAGAAGGAAACCTGTAGTAATGGCCACGCTTCAGGTCAGGTCGACTCCTAGAAAGGAGGAGGAACCACCGAAAACAATGTCTCGTAAACAGTGGAGAAAGGCACAGGCTGAAGATAGGTCACTGAAGCCGTGTTTTGAGAAACTCCAAAAACTCCATACCCCTCCTAGGAAATGAGACTTCTATTTGGACGATGGACTGCTTTGCAGGGCGGATAAAGCAGGATTATCCGGGTGTGGACAGATAGTAGTGCCATCGAAATATAGGGCACGAGTTATGAGACAAACACATGTTCTAGATGGTGAACACCAGAAGATGGGTACTGTGACGGGTGTTGCGGTTCCTTCATCTTATGTTATTTATTGAATATTAAAGTCACTCTCTTGACGTAGTTAATGTTTGTTATTGATGGTTAGCTCTGACCGTAAGAACATCCCTTCGACGTTCTGATTTGCATATTGTACATTAGTTGATTTCCCCTGTGGGAGAGTTATCGTGCTGAGAAAACGTAAACATTAACAGCTGTGGAACCAAACCCGAAACATAAGTAAAATATCAAGCCTTCTGTTCTGAGTCCACATGTATTGACGTTCATATAAACGATATCCGACATTCACAAAACTTCATGTACAGTTCAGCATAACAATAAATTCCAAATAATACCAGTAAGTATCCGTCCGTGTCAAAACCATATGTCAGATGAACATCATGGCTATGTACATGCGCTGCTGTAGTCAACAGCCAGAAATGAGCGCATGAGTTCTTGACAGCTACAAATTGAATCATAATACGATTCTCCTTCCATCATTTAATTTACTTAATAATCTCATACTTAGATTAATATCTGAAATGACCCTGAGTTCTATATTGAATTCATATATCGGCTATATACTAAGCCTCTCCTTGGAAGACATACAAGACACGACTTCTCTGCTTGACGGATAGCGTAACAAGGGCCATGTAACCAAGTCACCAAGCGTGACCTTCCCAACGCGAATGCGTCATAATCTTAGCATATATTTCGCGTTCAGTATACCGTAAAATATCGACATATTCTATTAATGTTATTGACCCCTAAACGTTGCGCACTGCTAAACCCTAGCAGACGCCGTCATTTAAAATAACACCGTAACAGGTACCACATGCCAAAGAACATCTGTTGGATATTTCTGGCCCGGAGAAGTTGAAGACATAAGAAAATTTGTCGAGGACTGCGAACAGTGCAGCAAGAAAAATTCCACAGGGTGGAAAAATAATAACCAAATGCAAGAGAAGCATTATGGCAAACCTGGGCCAGAAAATAAAGAGGGAACACCCACACGTGGGAAAATGAATCAGGACCTAGACACGCCACGGGGCAAACTTAGGCCTGGAAAGAAAAATAATTATAATAATGTTGACCAAGGGGAATGGGAACCCCCTTTTCACAGACAGTCTTCACTCGAATGTTTTACAATGGCCACTATGCAGCGAGTACAAAGAACTGTTATACCCCAGAATAAGCCGACGATCCCTCGGTCGGACTTATGTAAACTGGAGGAAGATAAAAGAGAGAGAAGATCTCTCACAATGAACTCAAAGTGGGGAGAAAACCCCAGGAAAAGAATCGGTAGTGGTAGATTCCTGTGTGATGACACAAGGAAGAAACGTCCGCAAAACAAAGCTTCTAATGTAAAGGACCTGACAGGTGCCCTGAATAATATGTCAGAAAAATTAAAAGTCCACATGTAATTTGTTAAGGACCTGGACAGATGAGAAGGCAGAGGAGACTGTTACCTCATCTTATCAATATGTGAACGAACTGACCACTCGTTTAAAAACTAGTTGGAAACTGGCAAATGATAATTTGAGACAAGCCAGGAAAAAGCATGCGGCTTACTATAATAAAAAAGCTAAGGATAGGGAACTTGCTGTAGGGGAGAAGGTACTTCTTCTATTGCCAGGCAGCAACAATAAACTTCAGATCGGATGGCAAGGGCCTTACACAGTTTTGGAAAAGGTATCCAGAACAAATTATAAGATAGACAAAAAGGGAAAGGAAAAAGTCTATCATGTGAACCTTTTGAAGAAATATCTGGACAGACAAATCCAGGAAGGAACACACCTATTGGCCTTGTCTACTGCAACCGAAATGAAAAATGACCCTCTCTCCTCATTCGAATATCCACTGAAACCCAGTGAAACGTTTGCCCAGGTGAAGATCAGTAATCACCTGACAAAAGGACAGAGGGAGAAGGTTCAACAGGTCCTTGAGAAACATACAGATGTGTTAACGGATAAACCGGGGCACACCAATTTGTTGGAATATGATATGAAACTACTAGACCCAGCACCTATCTGTATGAGGCCCTATTCTATTCCTTTCGCTAAGAAAAAAGCTTTGAAAGAGGAGATTGATTATTTGTTACAAGAAGGGATTATTTCTCACTGTGAGTCTCCTTATAGTTCCTGTGTGGTTTTGTTGCGGAAACCATCGGGAGAACATAGACTGTGCATAGATTACAGGAAACTGAATGCTGTTACAGAAGGTCAGGTGGATCCATTACCTGATACTACTCAACTATTTGCCAGGCTGAACAAGGCAAAATATTTTTCTAAGGTGGATCTTAGCAAAGGCTATTACCAAATTCCAGTAAAGCCTGAGGTTCGACCTTATTTAGCATTTAGTACCTCTAAAGGTCATTATGAGTTCAACATGTTACCGTTTTGGTTGAAAAATGCCCCGAGTGTGTTTTCAAGGATGATGCGAAAATTATTGGATCCCCTGAAAAATCCATGTATTTCGAATTTTATGGATGATATCCTCATTGCTACGGAAACATTTGAGGAACACATTACCTCTTTGAATATGCTGTTTGATAGACTCAGAGAGGCTAATTTGACCGCTAGACCATCAAAATGTTGTATTGGTTGTAAAGAGTTGGAATTCTTGGGACACACTGTACACCAGGGTAGCATGACCCCTGATCCCAAGAATCTGGAGAAACTGAAAAGAGCCCCTAGGCCACAAACAAAGAAAGATGTGCGATCTTTCGTGTCGTTGTGTGGTTTCTACCAAAAGTACATCAAAAATTTTAACTCTATATGTGCTCCTCTGACGGATTTAACTCGCAAAGGTCAACCTGATACAATAAATTGGTCAGCACAGTGTGAATTGGCTTACCAGGAGTTAAAAGAGAAACTTACAAGCAGGCCAGTATTGCAATTGCCTGACTTGAATCAAGAATTTATCGTGAGAAGTGACGCCAGCAATGTGGGCCTAGGCGCTACATTGTTGCAAAGGTCCTCCTCACAAGATGGGGAATTGAACCCAGTCGCTTATGCAAGCCGAAAGTTGAACAAGGCGGAAAAAAATTATTCAACAAGTGAAAAAGAATGTCTGGCTTTGATATGGGCGATAAAAAAATTCCAGATTTATTTATATGGCAGGACATTTATGGTCCAAACGGATCATTCACCACTCGTATTCCTGTCACAGGCCAAGCATGAAAATTCCAGATTATTGAGATGGTCCTTGTTATTGCAGCCATACTCATTTCTGATAGAATACATTCCCGGCCCTCGGAACGTAGGTGCAGACTTTTTGAGCAGACATTATTATGATGAAGATCAGAAAAACGCGTAAGACTTCATGGAGCTAAGTTATCTCGCAGATTATAACCTGCTAATGATTGCATGTTTTAGGATCGGAGGTGTGTAGTAAAATCTGCGAGAATAATCGCTCATTTCAGTAAGATTATAGTCATAAAATGATAATAAATAAAACAGCCCTATTGTGTCTGACGGTGATGCTCTCACACGCCAGCAACGCTGCCTGTTGTGCAGTGCTAAAGCCTATAGAACGATTCCACGGTAAAAATCTAACACGCGTTTTAGTTTCGGTTTCGAAAACGTACTACCAACATTTTACCAGATCTGCTGCATACATTTTGCAGCCAAGACTTATAATTAACGATTTTGAGGAAGTGTGCCGCAAAATAACTATCTGAATTAACGTATTCTGTCAACTTTAACGCAAATTTAGTAGTAATCCTTACATTTTTTGGTAGTGTTACACGATACAATACAAATTATTAACCCCAATTCTTAACCCGCCATGCACAACCCCGCTTAGCCTGACACATTTTGCCATGCATATATACACGTGGCGACAAAGCCAAGAGAGGCAAAACACGCAGACAATTTTATTGCCTCCTTGCGGTAATGTTTCTGACGTCACAAAAACAAGTTAGTTACTTGAAAAATACATGCTAGCGAGATGGCGAGAGAGGAAGATGGCCGTCTTGTGTAAAATATTTATTTAACGATGACCGGTGACAAAATTGAAAATCTAAAACCATAGTGAAACTGAACATAAAAAATATATGGTAGTATAGCTTAGAATTCACTGAGCAAGGATATGTTTTAAATACTATGATAGTCCCAGTATTACTCAAAGTGTTGAGGAAATACTAAATGTCTACGGACGCACGACCAGACAGACTGTTGTTCCTGCTTTGTTTTTTTCTTAAACGTTAGTGGGGACACCGGCTTAGAAGAGAGGCATTGAGGAAATTCAAATTAGCTTGGGAAACAAGAGTATAGAAGGAGAGGGGAGCGGTAGGAAAATTGTTACCAAAAACTAACATCGTTTTGCATTGGCATAACTAAAGCGGACTGGCCAATCGACTACCAGACGCAAAGTATGTTTGGAATTATTTTGGTTTTTCAAAAACTGCATTTGAATTCTGGTAGTCGCAAGCTTTCGATTGGCCAGTGCTACAAAATATTAGCAAAAAGCTTTCACTATTCATTGCCAGTTGAACTGTATTTTTGATTCAGATACGCTGAGAACAGCTGTGATAAATTTAAAAGTAAAGTAAATAACTATATGAGTATTTCACAGTCTGGACGGAGCAGAGGAAACTGAGGCCATTTCTTTGCAAAGTCAGCGTCATTTGTTTATATTTCTTGATTTGTGAGGTTTCGTTTCCTGTTGCCAGCTGGTGACAGGAAACCTGAGGAGTGACGATTACGCCAAGAAGTCTCCTACACTTTACATATGCTGTCAAGAGATAACAGCAGGAGCTTGGGTGTGTGAAGTGATATCGATATTTCTGCAACTACACAATATCCCATCTTTCAACGGGAAACCCCAGGTGATATGTTAAGGACCTGGGTACATCTGACAGTTTCGGTTTAAATAAACCTTGTTTATTCAAGTCATACTCAGGACTTTTGTGGGGTATGATGACATTAGAGCCCCTCATACACAGTGACTCTCTCTATTAGAAGAATAAATTTAAGCTGTGAACATTCAAATAGGAAATACATATAATAACATTGTAGTTATTTGGGCAGATTGTCCACGCAATTTTAGTTAATCTTTTATGTAAACTATCTTGTCCTCATTTTCAAAGACCTGTCCAAACGATATGACTGGACAGGCAAAATAAATTGTACAAAAAAATTAATTTAAAGAAAAACTTAACCACAAGTTTTATTCACTTCCTCATAGTAACTTAAAGTGTTTTTGTGTTGTGTACCATCATTTCATTTCTCCCCTAGACACTAGGTACATCATACACCATACACTAGAGCCACAAGAGTGACCGTGTGAGATCTAGGGAGGTAGCGTTAGGTTCCCTGCACATAATTCATCATCATCATCTTTTAGAGTCAGGGGCCTACATGTGCTTGACCTCACACGGTTTATGCAGACACCGATTTCATTCTTTGTTAGGATACCATCATAACCTCCTGTGGTGAAGTGGGATGTTATAAATATTTATAGGGGACTTAGTGTACTGACTGAGATCAGCTGTGAAGGTATCTATATCTATTAATAGTAGTGTATTATAGATAACCTTACTTGCTACCACATATCTATATATCTCAGTCAGAATTATTCTGGAATAGTGTGATGACTACGTTAGGTGTCTAGGGTATGTGTATGATGAAGTGTAAGTCACAACAACAGACAGATAAACAATTTAATTTAATCCACTACTCTTGACAACACTGTGACACTCACATACATATAACACTCTATGAGAATATCTTAAGGAGTCACTGATAACTTTTCAAATAACAATATGTATTCATGGTTATCATAAAGGTATATGTGTCCTGATTCAAATACAAAGGAACCAGGAATCACAATCAATTTTAATTACAAGTATATGTACAGACTTTATCAATATGAATATTGTAGTGACATATATTATTAAAATATCCTATGTGTGTCAGTTGTGTAGTAGTAATATGAGGTAATACTGGTTTTGTTTTGTTCAAGCTCTGTTGGTATTTGTCATCATGACTTCAATAGTTTGTCTTTTGGGACTAGTATTGGAGATGTTCTCAGTTCCTGATATTAAGACAATTAAATTCCCCTCTGAATGTTATTTTTTACAAAGTCATTTCAAGATGAGGGGACATAATGTTGAGCTCAGCTGGCCAAATCAGCTTATCTTGCGTGATGGCGGCAGGAAAGGACTCCTCTGCTCGAATTCTCCTCTGGGCTCTGGAGACACCTCACTGATAGCTAAAAAGACCAAGGAGTATGCTGTCCGACTCTGGATTCAGCAAAGCTCTGACCAGGTGCTCCTCAGTACCATCAAGACCACGGTCCCTGAAAACAAGAAGGATGTACCTTCTACTTCATAACTAATTGATACTCTAGTTCTACACTGAGCACAATACAACACAAACATTGAGTTCAGAGCGTTAGGCCAACTGTCAGCTTCATCTGAAATACTTTATACCAGTATTTACCTCCTTAATGGTTACCACGCCTCTGCACTTCCAGCATTATTTCTGTCTAATCAATCATCCAGGTGTCAGTGTACTATTTGGCCATTCCATGCCGTTTTTACTTCCCTCCGACACCCTCTGTTCAGGCTGGAGCATTATAGGCTTTATCTCCTGTTTGCCACTGAACTACACATATATATATACAGGCATAAATTAACAATTTACATTCAATTTTCATTAAAAGATACTGAATGGTTCAAGCTTACCACAATTTCATGGAAATAAACACAGATACGTTGATTAGCAATGAATTCTGGCACAATTACTGGCACAAATTCCCATCTGCTTATGTTCCAGGCTTTTATTTAACACAAATATGAGCTGGCTTCAACGCACTGTTGCTTTATCAAGATTATTTGCACTAGTGGTCTCGAACTAACGCTCCTAAGTGAGTATATCAGCGAGTCTAGCCAATGAGGCCACGTTTCGACAAGTGTTTGAAAAAATGTTACCTTTCCACGTCTCCCCTAACAACGAAAGATAGTATTTATAGCCCGACCAATCGTGGTTAGTCTTTCATTTGTTGCGCTCCAATCAATTTGGAGTTTACATGGTAGGCTAATTCTGTAACGTAAGATTTTTTTTCAAACACGTTATAAAAAAATTTTATGAGCAGAAATGATTCCATGCTGTCAGGCATCCCCACTATTTTATTTTGGGTATAATTTATTAATTCCTGGACTATTTGCGTAACGTTTTACATATTCTTTGTCAGCAAGCCCTAAGGAACCCAAATATCCAAATTTAAAAGAGCTACGTGGCTGCGTTCAAAATATGTATTTTCTACCTCCTGTTTCGAAGATGTGCTGTCTGGGTACTGTTATGTTTTCAACCGTAAACCCATCTATTGTTATCTTTCCTAATAAGCGTTTTTTTATGATTTTAAAACCCAACTCTGGGAAGGGTAGTGAATTTATCACTGTCCGTCTGAAAAAAAGTTAGTGCATGTAGTCTTACACGCGTGATAGTAGTAATTGTGTATCGCGCGACGCGTGTTGCATGCGTTCCTGATTTTCAGCCCTTCCTCTCTATCCTTTAGTCCATCTGTTCGTTCGTTTTGGTAACGCAGTATAATTAATGTTAGGATTAATTTAGGTCATTACGCAGGGTGCCTCTCAATGTTTTTCCAAGAAATACAGCACACGTTTCATTGAAGAAAGCGGGTATAATACAGTAAGCTTTTACTATCAACGTGAAAGCGTTACAATTTGCAGACGAAGCAGAAAACAAGGGGGATTTTGAGTACCTTCTTTGTGACAGCACTGTTATTTACCATTGCTCTTTTCTTTATTAATTTTATTTGTTAGGCTTCATATTTACTTGATAATTTATATATGTGGATTAGAATATTCCACGACACCTCCCCTCTTAAAACAGACATTATATGTCAGTCCTTTATTCTATATTCACATAGAGAAATTTATTATTATTTCTGGGGTTTACGGTGATTCTCATCACACGGATGGCGGCTTAAAAAATCCGCTCCAAAATTGGTTTTTCCAGATATATACTCAATGCTAAAATTATATGGAGCCAGAAGTAAAGACCATCGGAGTAACCTAGAGTTCTCATGCTTAGCCTGTGCTAGAAACGATAACGGTTTGTGGTCTGTTTGCAACTTAAATGCCTTCCCATATAGATAAATATTGAATTTCTTTATCGCCCATATTACTGCAAGACATTCTTTTTCGCTAGTTGAGTAATTGATTTCAGCTTTATTCAACTTTCTGCTAGCATATGCCACTGGGCTTAATTCCCCATCCAATGCATCTGATTTCTGTAGTAGAGTTGCTCCTAGCCCAATATTACTGGCATCCGTCCTTACAATGAATTCTTGACTTAAGTCAGGTAATTTCAAAATGGGTTTACTTGTGAGCTTTTCCTTCAATTCTTGGTAAGTCATTTCACATTGTGGTGTCCATGTAATGCGATCTGGATGTCCTTTACGTGTCAATTCAGTTAACGGTGCACATATGGAATTAAAGTTTTTGATATACTTCTGGTAGAAACCACATAATGAGACAAAGGATCTCACGTCCTTCTTGGTTTGTGGTCTCGGGGCGTTCTGTAGTTTCTCTAAATTCTTTGGGTCAGGGGTCATGTTTCCCTGATAAACTGTGTGTCCCAAAAATTCCAATTCTTTACATCCAACGCAACATTTGGTTGGTCGGGCTGTTAAATTTGCCTCCCTAAGTCGATCAAACAGTATGTTCAGAGAGTCAATGTGTTCCTCAAATGTTTCTGTTGCTATAAGGATATCATCCATAAAATTTGTTATACAGGGATTATTCAGAGGATCCAATAATTTTCTCATCATTCTAGAGAAGACACTAGGCGCATTCTTCAATCCAAATGGCAATCTATTAAACTCATAGTGTCCTTCTGAGGTACTAAAAGCTAGGTATGGTCTAACCTCAGGCTTTACTGGAATCTGATAGTATCCTTTACTCAGATCCACTTTTGAGAAATATTTAGCTTTATTTAGCCTGGCAAACAGCTGATTTGTATCCGGCAATGGATCCACCTGTCCTTCTGTAATAGCATTCAGTCTCCTGTAATCTATACAGAGTCTATGTTCTCCAGAGGGCTTCCTTAAGAGTACCACACCGGAACTATACGAAGACTCACTGTGCGAAATAATTCCTTCCTTCAATAGATAGTCTATCTCTTCCTTCAAAGCTTTCTCCTTAGCAAACGGAATCGAATATGGTTTCATACAGACAGGTGTGGAGTCTATTAGTTTCATATCATATTCCAATAGGTTTGTATGCCCTGGTCGGTCTGTTAACACCTCTGCATGATTATTTAGAACCTGTTGCACTCTCTCTTTCTGAGTTTTCGTTAAATGTGTACTGATTTTCACCTGTGCTGCTGTCTCACAGGGGTGTAATGGATATTCAAATGATGAAAGTGGTTCCTTTTTCATCTCCATGGCGATGGACAAGGTCAACAAGTGTGTCTCTTCCTGATGTTCTCTTTCCAAATATTTCTTCAGGAGATTCACATGATAGATTTTTTCTTTCCCCTTCTTATCTATCTTATAATTTGTTCTAGACACCTTCTCTAGAACTGTATATGGACCCTGCCATCCAATTTGTAACTTATTCTGACTCCCAGGCAAAAGAAGCAGTACCTTCTCTCCCACAGCCAAATCTCTGTCTTTCGCCTTCCTGTTATAATAGGCAGCATGTTTCTTCCTGGCTTGTTTCAAATTTTCATTGGCAAGTTTCCAGCCAGTTTTTAACCGAGTGGTCAGCTCATTCACATATTGGTATGAAGATGTAATGTTTTCCTCTGCCTTTTCATCAGTCCACGTTCTTAACATAGCTTCGAGTGGACCTTTTATTGTGTGGACCTATTTGTCCATGCACCGGTATGGTCTCTTCCACTCGAAGCTTTATAGTGATGATTTTTCCTCCCAGAATTATCATTCACAAAACGACCGCTACCAATTCTTTTGGGGCTTTCTCCCCACTTAAAATTCTTGATGAGAGATTTCCTCCCTACATCCTCTTCCTCCAGTTTGTTTAAGTCCGATTGAGGGATTTTCGGCTTATCCTGGGGTAAGACATCTGTTTGCACTCTCCGCATAGTGGCCATTGTAAAACAGTTAAGTGAAGCTTGTCCGTGAAAAGGGGCTTCCCATTCCATTTGGTCCACTTTTTCAAATTTATTTTTCTTTTTATTATCAGGCCTAATTTTGCCCCGTGGCGTGTCCAGGTCCTGATCCATGTTCCCACTTGTGGGTGTTCCCTCATGTGCTATGCTACACCTTTCTACAAAATTCTCAATGTCCCATCTTGCTTTGGGCCAATAATAATTGTGAGCCACCTTTTGAATGATGGTACCTATTTTCTCATGGTCCCCATCTGGTTTCACATGTAGGCTCCTTATTAAGTCTGCCCTATATCTTTTAGGAAGTACCAGCTGTCCTTGACTTTTGGATCTAGCTCCAGTCTTCCTATACATCAACTTGTTTTTCATGTAAAAATCTCCCTTGCCTGGAGTTGTATGACAAGTTGACAATTTTCTGAAACAAGGCTTGAGTGTTTTATCCCCAGCCTGTGCCTTCCTCATCTCTTCTGGAGTGGTATCCAACATAATATCCTCCTCCTGTCTTGAGGTCGACCTGACCTGAAGGGTTGCCATATACAAAGGTTTCCTTCTGCAACGGTCAGTGTCATGATTGTCCATCTGACAATTCTTACACCACCTTTTTCTTTGGTTGAAAGATTTTCTTTCATCATATTTCCTTTCATCGAATTGTGGGAATTTATTTTTATTTTCATACCGTGGCCTATCAGACTGGTGCTTACCTTTGTGTTGATCCCTAGGATCAAATTTATTAAAGTTCTGTGGTGCCCTAAAGTTATCCACTTGTTTCTTTTTATTACCTGTTACCTCTGCTTGAGCTGCTTGATACCTTTCAGCAACATTTAGCAACTCACCCAGCCTCTCTGCACCTTGTTCCATGAGAAACTTTCTCAGGTCTGGAGCCATGGACTCTCTTAATTGCTCTATAAGGACCATTTCCTTAAGATCTTGGGTTTTCCCCAGAGAAGTCCATTTCTCCAAGTATGTCTCTATTCGTGCAGAGAACTGGTGATAGGTTTCACCTGATAGTAGTTTAGCATTCCTAAATTTTTTCCTATAAAATTCTGCATTCTTTTCATACCTTAACAAAAGAGCCTGCTTTAGCATGTCATAATTTTCCTGATCACCTCTGCTCATTTTTGCAAAAACTTCATAAGCTGCCCCACGAAGTCCCTGAGATAACTTTAAGCTCCACCTTTCTCTCTCTAACCCATACGTGGTAGCTAATAGTTCGTACCTATTTAGGTAGCTCTCTATATCATCGTCTTTCTCAACAAAATGATCTAAATGAAAATTCATAGCTGAGGTTGAGGCTCCCTGAGTAACCGTAGCATCAGAGGCAAAGGGACTGGCACCATTTTCAGGAGCATGGCCTTGAAACTCAAACTCCCTTAGTCGTAACTCATGTTCCCTTTGTAATCTCTTCTCCTCCTTTTCTGCTTCCCTTTCTGCAGCTAATTTCTTCTCTTCCCTTTCTGCAGCTTGTCTTCTTTCTTCTGCAGCCTGTCTTCTTTCTTCGGCTTCCAATGCTTTAGCCTCTTTGTCAGCCTCAATCTGCAACCTCTTAGTCTCAGCCTCAGCTTGCAACCTCTTAGTCTCAGCCTCTAACTTTCTTTCGGCCTCTTTTTCTAATCTTCTTTCTTCGCGTTCAATAAATTTGTCACATTCCGTAGTAACATAGGCAACCATAACTTGCCCATCTAATCCTAACTCTTTTGCAGTCTGTACAGCAGCAGATCGAAACTTGGCCAGGTCCGCCATTGTCTATCAGGTAAATTTCTACAATGTCTAACCAACAATTTAATCTCTAAATATATCTAATGGACAACACAGGCCCCGTGAGCTCAACCTTATTTAATTCCACCCAAGGATACCTTTTAATTCTTATATTCCCTGAAGTGAATTACCCCCAATATTTTTAATAGGGAAAGATTCAAAATCCCAAGAGCGAGACCCCAATATATGTGGTGAAGTGGGATGTTATAAATATTTATAGGGGACTTAGTGTACTGACTGAGATCAGCTGTGAAGGTATCTATATCTATTAATAGTAGTGTATTATAGATAACCTTACTTGCTACCACATATCTATATATCTCAGTCAGAATTATTCTGGAATAGTGTGATGACTACGTTAGGTGTCTAGGGTATGTGTATGATGAAGTGTAAGTCACAACAACAGACAGATAAACAATTTAATTTAATCCACTACTCTTGACAACACTGTGACACTCACATACATATAACACTCTATGAGAATATCTTAAGGAGTCACTGATAACTTTTCAAATAACAATATGTATTCATGGTTATCATAAAGGTATATGTGTCCTGATTCAAATACAAAGGAACCAGGAATCACAATCAATTTTAATTACAAGTATATGTACAGACTTTATCAATATGAATATTGTAGTGACATATATTATTAAAATATCCTATGTGTGTCAGTTGTGTAGTAGTAATATGAGGTAATACTGGTTTTGTTTTGTTCAAGCTCTGTTGGTATTTGTCATCATGACTTCAATAGTTTGTCTTTTGGGACTAGTATTGGAGATGTTCTCAGTTCCTGATATTAAGACAATTAAATTCCCCTCTGAATGTTATTTTTTACAGTCATTTCAAGATGAGGGGACATAATGTTGAGCTCAGCTGGCCAAATCAGCTTATCTTGCGTGATGGCGGCAGGAAAGGACTCCTCTGCTCGAATTCTCCTCTGGGCTCTGGAGNCACCTCACTGATAGCTAAAAAGACCAAGGAGTATGCTGTCCGACTCTGGATTCAGCAAAGCTCTGACCAGGTGCTGCTCAGTACCATCAAGACCACGGTCCCTGAAAACAAGAAGGATGTACCTTCTACTTCATAACTAATTGATACTCTAGTTCTACACTGAGCACAATACAACACAAACATTGAGTTCAGAGCGTTAGGCCAACTGTCAGCTTCATCTGAAATACTTTATACCAGTATTTACCTCCTTAATGGTTACCACGCCTCTGCACTTCCAGCATTATTTCTGTCTAATCAATCATCCAGGTGTCAGTGTACTATTTGGCCATTCCATGCCGTTTTACTTCCCTCAGACACCCTCTGTTCAGGCTGGAGCATTATAGGCTTTATCTCCTGTTTGCCACTGAACTACACATATATATACAGGCATAAATTAACAATTTACATTCAATTTTCATTAAAAGATACTGAATGGTTCAAGCTTACCACAATTTCATGGAAATAAACACAGATACGTTGATTAGCAATGAATTCTGGCACAATTACTGGCACAAATTCCCATCTGCTTATGTTCCAGGCTTTTATTTAACACAAATATGAGCTGGCTTCAACGCACTGTTGCTTTATCAAGATTATTTGCACTAGTGGTCTCGAACTAACGCTCCTAAGTGAGTATATCAGCGAGTCTAGCCAATGAGGCCACGTTTCGACAAGTGTTTGAAAAAATGTTACCTTTCCACGTCTCCCCTAACAACGAAAGATAGTATTTATAGCCCGACCAATCGTGGTTAGTCTTTCATTTGTTGCGCTCCAATCAATTTGGAGTTTACATGGTAGGCTAATTCTGTAACGTAAGATTTTTTTCAAACACGTTATAAAAAAATTTTATGAGCAGAAATGATTCCATGCTGTCAGGCATCCCCACTATTTTATTTTGGGTATAATTTATTAATTCCTGGACTATTTGCGTAACGTTTTACATATTCTTTGTCAGCAAGCCCTAAGGAACCCAAATATCCAAATTTAAAAGAGCTACGTGGCTGCGTTCAAAATATGTATTTTCTACCTCCTGTTTCGAAGATGTGCTGTCTGGGTACTGTTATGTTTTCAACCGTAAACCCATCTATTGTTATCTTTCCTAATAAGCGTTTTTTATGATTTTAAAACCCAACTCTGGGAAGGGTAGTGAATTTATCACTGTCCGTCTGAAAAAAAGTTAGTGCATGTAGTCTTACACGCGTGATAGTAGTAATTGTGTATCGCGCGACGCGTGTTGCATGCGTTCCTGATTTTCAGCCCTCCCTCTCTATCCTTTAGTCCATCTGTTCGTTCGTTTTGGTAACGCAGTATAATTAATGTTAGGATTAATTTAGGTCATTACGCAGGGTGCCTCTCAATGTTTTTCCAAGAAATACAGCACACGTTTCATTGAAGAAAGCGGGTATAATACAGTAAGCTTTTACTATCAACGTAAAAGCGTTACAATTTGCAGACGAAGCAGAAAACAAGGGGGATTTCGAGTACCTTCTTTGTGACAGCACTGTTATTTACCATTGCTCTTTTCTTTATTAATTTTATTTGTTAGGCTTCATATTTACTTGATAATTTATATATGTGGATTAGAATATTCCACGACACCTCCCCAGCAAAATCAACTTTGCTACAAAGGGTGTGATTCTTCTCGACTTCTTAGAACAGGGAAACAGGTGAATGCAGACCGTTACATTGAAACTTTGAAGAAGCTTAGAGGTCGTCTTCGGCGAATTTACCCATTAAGCGATCAGAGAACTGCACTACTGTTGCACGATAATGCCACGCCACACACTGCTAAACGCACCATTGATGCGATTGCAGAATTTGGCTGGACATTATTACCACATCCCCTTACAGTCCCGATCTTGCACCTTCTGACTTCCATCTGTTTGGACCACTGAAAGAAGATCTTCGCGGACATCACTTTGAGGACACCGAGACCCTTAAACGCGCCGTACGCCAGTGGTTTAGGAGAAAGGACACACATTTTTACCGTGCGGGGATACATGCCCTTGTGAGAAGATGGAAAAAAACAAACTGTATTAAATAACGGAGACTACATTGAGAAATAAATTTTGGAAGTTCAGACTTGGGGCTACATTTCAATGTGAATTTTATCTGTTTTCTTGCCTATTGAATGAAATTAAAAATTACGAGGCATTACTTTTTGACCGTCCCTCATATATATATATATATATATATATATATATATATATATATATATATATATATATATATATATATATATATATATATATATATATATATATATATATATATATACTGCCATGTGAATATTAATATGTGAAAATTGCTAGTGGATGTCCAAGTCATTTGTGGCTGGCAACTTCCGCGTATAGAATGATGATTTCATGAACCACCACTGCAAGGGCTGGTGACTGCTTTATTGCTAGTTTCTTAAAGAGAACTAAAAGCAAAGGTGGTCCCAAGTTCCACAGGGAGCAGGGAGGGAAAGATGAAAGAAATGATGTACATTCTAATTATAATATTCACAGTTTCAACTATGTAAACATATTCACTTTAAAATTAATGGAAGTTTTCAAGCTTTTCAACCAGTGCAGATGTAAATAAAAATATGTTCAATCTATATTGTAAACATTTTTCAACCAGTGAAGATGTAAATGTAAACATATTATATCTATACTATTAACCTTTTCATATGAATGTAAAGTAAATATGAAGCTATTCAATTTAAATATAAAGAAAGTTTTCTCTCGAGGGATTAAGCTTAATTCTCATCGAGGGTAAATTCTGAGGTAGATGGGATGGTGGAATAGGAAGATGGGGACAAATAAGTATGTGTCGGGAAACTCAATATTCAGAGGGTATTCGTGTCTCTTCTTTTACCATACTAGTTGGTGGTACCAGTTGCGGGTACTAATCTCTGGAACAAAGTGAGGGTAGAAGTGGACTGACGTCAAGCTAGTCACCATCATCAGAGGGTCTTAGAAACGTGGGACCAGCTTTGCAGTTACTCGCTGATGTTACTTGGAACGTGCTGCGCCTTTAATCTTGACCAGAGACGCGAGAACTCCAGTGACCTATCTGCACAGAACCCAAAAAACTCAGCGGGAGCAGAAACTACAATTTGCAGCTAAGTCAAACCTAAAAGCTACCAAGTGACTTCCTACATAAAACCCCCTATCATCACACAATGATGAGTACTTTCTGTTAAAGATTATTCAATTTTTATTAACCGTTAAAACTTAGTTGATTATTAGATTTGTTATTTGTAAATATACTACTTTAACGTCGATTTAATCATTTTGAATGTACTGCATGTTTGTCGCAGTCAATTTACTAATACACTCTAAACAGCAGAGGCCATCAAAATAGATATTGATACCTCTACAGAGATATTATACAAACTACTTGGCAAAGTCTGGGAGAGAGAGGAAATACCAGCAGAATGGAAAGAAGGTTATCTGGTCAAGTTGCCTAAGAAGGAAAACTTACAAGAGTGCACAAATTATAGGGGAATAATGTTACTATCAGTGCCAGGAAAAGTATTAAACAGAATCATCCTGGAGAGATTAAAAGAGTCCATAGACAAGCAACTGAGAGATGAACAAGCAGGTTTTCGACAAAATAGATCCTGTACAGACCAGATATCCACATTGAGAATAATAGTTGAACAAAGTCTGGAATGGAATTCACCGCTATACATCGGATTCGTGGACTATGAAAAGGTATTTGACAGTGTAGACAGAGAATCACTTTGGAAATTGAAGAGGCATTATGAAGACATGACATGTAGAGTTCTTCATGAAGGACAACTTACAGAACCGTTTAGGATTAGAACGGGAGTGAGACAGGGATGCCTCTTGTCGCCATTTCTTTTCTTACTTGCAATAGATTGGGTTATGAAAACATCGACATCACACAACAGAAATGGAATCCAGTGGAATCTGACTAAACAGCTAGATGATCTGAATTTTGCAGATGACTTGGCTCTTCTGTCTGTGATAAACGAGCGCAAAGGCCTTATAGCTCTATCTTTTCCTACATCTCTCGTATTGTATTTGTGTTGTTTCACCCCACATTTGCTATCCCATATTTGCTATTTCATCGTTGTGATTACTCGCGACCGGTATCTAGAGAACCACATTTGTTCTTTCATCGGGGGAAATAAAGTCATTTGATTGAGTCCCCATGCCTGACATTATCGTTTGAAGCCCACGTTGCATCGTTATAAATCTGGTGAAAACACATCTGGTCATCCCACTCAGACATCTGGGCATGCTGTAATTGCTGTGGACCATTGTTATCTTTGCGGCTAGCGACGGGTCACCACATAGGACGCCCAGATCGGCCAGGTGAAAACGTCTCATGCTGTAATGGTGTTATCTTTGGTCGGCCGCTGTTCAGACAAGCGTTAGGTTACCACATTGGACGCCCAGCTTGGCCAGGTGAACAATAAACAATCAGAGAGTAAGGTGACAGCAATTTGACAGCACTTTTGCATTAGCCCGCCAATTATCTCCATACCTATGTGTCAAACCACACCCACGTTTGAACTGACAGGGGACAAGAGCGATCCTGTGAATGAGTGACCAGAGGGGCTATTAAGGATTGGTTGGTATGGGCGGAGCTGGATGTCAGGGATCCAAGAAACCCACATTGTACTTCCAGAAATATAATCTACTGCGTAGCTTGCTAGAGGAAGGAGTCCAGTTTTTACATTGTGAGGAAGAGATTAAACCCAAAAACGCCTAGCCTAAATACACGTGTTTATTCAGAGTGGATATAATTCAGTTCTGTGATGAATTGTGTTCTTAAAGGATTTTGCAAAGGGAAAAGAATGTTAGTAGATCTTATACAGATTATTAATACATTGTCTTAATTTTTCTTTATTTTAACCTCACAGCTAAAATGTGCGAAAGATAGAGTTTCAAATAATTCTTTGCATAACTGATTAATAAAATCAGAAGATTTTCCTAGAAGATGATAGGATGATAGGAGGTAATTAATAGTTCATACTTCACCTTCATCCATCATCATCACAGTCTCCCGTGCGCACACACACTCTCATGCACAAGATATTTAACATCATTAGAATTGAACTCAGAGAGAGATGAATAATGAGCAGTAGTATAAATGAAAGTCAACCAGTGATGTTAAATGTGAAAAACTTACGAAGACTTTTGTGTGTCTTCAGTTCATCAGAAGTCTGAGTCTACACGCAACGTGTCTGACGTCTAACCAGAAATAAGTTATCAAAAACGGACATTTGGCTAGCAGAATTCGCCATAGGACATCTTTCATTCCTCAAATAAAAAGGAATATTGTCTCACCCACAAGTCAGAAGGTTGACGCAGCATTTTTCGTCACCCATATACTGCTTGCTCACAAGTTCAATACATCGTTATCACAAGTTCAATACAGAGTCATCATAAATTCAAATCACTCGAAAGATCATTATTATCTGAAGTCAAGCTAAAGAGCTCAAAAGTGGAATCTCATATTTATACCAAGTGCAACACACTCTAAAGCGCATTCTATGAAGCAGACTCTAAAGCATATTTTATGAAACACGACTACATACGCAAGGTTATGAGTCTACATATCACTAACATTTCGTGAAGATATCCAGTCTGGCCAGTACCCTAGGGAGATTAGACAACAGACCTTTTGTTCATATGACAGCTATTAACTGTTGATCAACACTACAGAGATATACTCAAACAGTGAAGGAATATATATATATATCTCGTCAACGTTCTCAGTCCGACAACAGTTTTCATCAGAACGTCCTCGGCTTACAGATACCCAACTCGACATAACGTATAATAACTTGGGACAGTGTATGCATACATGTGAATCGTCATATCAATGCGAAGCAATTAGAGACACATGGACTGTGTAGAGTACTCACCATTTTGGTAACACGTATCATATCACATCATCATCATTTCCCTTTGCACCAGTTCATTCTTAATTAACTACTACTTAATAACCATGTAATTTTATTATCTCATCTGTGTGTTTTGTGTGAATCGTCTTTTACCATCATCACGCTCTAACCATTACTAACCTTATATGTGTGGATATTTAATTAATAAACCCAATAATCGTTTGATCATTATCTAGTTTGTTAATGTATCACTCGTGCTGTCGGTGTTACATATTCACTTATAGGAACATGTCTCTACTCAGATGAGGTTGGGGGCTTTTTCTTTACGGGATCTAAGGGCAGAAGCTAAGGTCGTGGGGAAACAGAACTCCTTCCATAATTAATTAGAAACACTGTCCAGTGGAAAGCATTCGCATTCCCGTCTTCCTGTCCCTATCTCAAATAGGTCTTTATTCTTTCTTAACGAGCCAATTTCTAGAGACCTTATACCTAATATTTCATAGACTATTCCTGGCAAAAACTACTGTCGTAGTTGCCCCAGTACACACCACACGACACTGTCCCATAACCATAATCAGATGCAAGAGAAAATGAAAATTCTCGATGAGAGGTCACACCAAGTGGGCCTGAAAATACACAGGGAAAAGACAAAGATTATGAGAATAAATGCAAGAAATTATAACAAGGTTGAACTTGAAGAAACACCACAAAAAGATGTAGAATCGTATACATATCGTGGAAGTAATATAGACAAAGTTGGAGGGACAGACAGAGATATCAAAATAAGAATACAAAAAGCAAGAGGAGCTTTCATTGCATTGGGAAACATATGGAGAACAAGAGAAATCAAGTCCAACACGAAAATAAGAATCTTCAACTCAAATGTGAAGTCAGTCCTATTGTATGGCTCTGAGACATGGAGAACAACAAAAACAACAACCAAAAAGCTACAGACTTTTATAAACGGGTGCTTGCATAGAATAGAAGAACTGAAATGGTATGATAAAGTCACAAATGTGGAATTGATGACAAGAACCAGACAAGTGCCAGTGGAACAAGAGTTGAGAAGAAGACGCTGGCGATGGATAGGACACACATTGAGGAAACCTGTTGATAGCATTACAAGGCAGTCCTTGTTCTGGAATCCACAGGGAAAGAGAGGCAGAGGTAGACCAAAAAACAGATGGAGAAGAGAACTGGAAACAGAGGTGAAAATGATGAGGAAAACATGGAAAGAACCTGAGCGGATGGCACAGGACAGGAAGACTTGGCATGTGTTTGTTGAAGGCCTATGCTCCTTGGGGAGCTAAAGGGTACTGATTGATTAATAGCGGGCTAGCGGAGTTGGACATGTAGTGGTGCTGGTAAAACACCGACAATCCGAAATTGTTTGTGTTTACCGACTTGTCTTGTTTGTATTGCTTGTTCCGTCCTCGTACGTGGGAATTCCAGCAAATACATCCTGTGTGCAGAACTGGCTTGCCCACACATTTTTGTATCTAATTCACACGAGAAGATGTAGCGGGAAACAAAAGATGCTTGTCTTTGACAGTTTTGTTTGTTTTTATTATAATGGGAAAGCGCTATTCACTCTAAATAGAGCCACATTTATGTGGGGTATGTCGGGTATCTTCGGTTGCTTACATGTGTCTATGCAGTGGCGTAACTACAATGTAATGGTCGCCCGGGCACTTGAATGTTTCGGGATTAACTAAAAATTAAGATAGTCTGAATTTCATCCTGTGGGGGTATAAGAAACTGGAAAATAATACGACGTTTAATACATGAAACGGCTCCGGGGTTGACCCAGCCTCATGAATTGGGTACCAGAACAACTCTGGGAAGATTAAGGCGACCGGCGTGATGCTGACCACATCACCCTTAGTGTGCCGATGGTCAAGAAAATACGGTCCTAACACCGTATTCCCAAATTGCCTCAATAGGCGTGTAACGGGATCCTTTACCTTTCTTTTTACCTTTTTAATACATGACAGGGTGTATATATATATATATATATATATATATATATATATACTGTTCAAAAAAAGAAACGCATAGCTATCCGAGGGCGCGTTTTTATGAGTTTGTAAGTAAATTTGGGGCTAGAGTATATAAAAACCAGGATCAAATGTTCTTTACAGTGTCAAATGCACGTGTTGACCTGAATTGCGTTCGTTTTTTTAAATGTTACAACGCACTGGTCAATAGTGTTTATGACGCAATTTTTGACCACAGCTCATGTTGCGCGCACGTGAAAGCAACAAAATTTGGGGTGAACACTATTCACTGACTGCGCAACTGAAACTCTATAAAAGGATAACGCTACACAAAAAAAATTCAGTTAATTTTCAAGCAGACATTTATGGCGTCTCTATCGATAAATTTAAGGAACATTGTATTGGCCGACTGCATGTAGGCGAAAGTCAAAGTCAGGTTGCCAGGCATCTAAACGTGCATCAGAGTGTCATCAGTCGACTTTGGCACCGGTTCCAAGCCACTGGCTCAGTTGAAGACCGGCATCGCAGTGGACGACCCAGAGTAACAACAGCAGCGGAGGATCGCTTTATTCGGCTTCGTCACCTCAGAGACAGGTTTACAACAGCTTCCTCAACTGCCCAGTCATTGCCTGCAGGACGTCATGTGTCTGTTCAAACTGTCTGGAATAGACTGCATGAGGCTGGACTTTGGGCACAATGACCTCACCGAGGACCTGTCCTTACGCGCCGCCATCGCCAAAATCGACTTCTCTGGGCCAACCAGCATCGTCCCTGCGCAGCTGACAATTAATGGAGACGTTTCTGATTTAGTGACGAACCTTTCTTTTTTTTGCAGCGTCATGATAGACGGCGTAGGGTCTACCGTAGGTGAAATGAACGTTTTGCCCAAAATTGCGTTGATGAAGCTCCGCCGCATGGTGGTGGAGGTGCAGTGGTGTGTGGAATGATCAGCTACAACGGAAGGAGTCAATTGGTGCACATTGAAGGAGGCTTGAATGCGCAACGATAGGTCAATGAAATTCTTCGACCCCATGTTCTTCCACTTTTGGCTGCCCAAAGGTCTGTGTTTCAACAGGACAACGCCAGACCCCATTGTGCATGGTTGACTACGCAGTTCCTGACTGCCAACAACATTCTCACCCTTCCCTGGCCATCCCTGTCTCCAGACATAAGTCCGATTGAGCACATGTGGGATGAGCTGCATAGACGTGTTTGTCGCCGAGACGTTGCTGCAGCCAATCGTCGTAATCTGTTCCAGGTACTCCAGGAAGAGTGGACAGCCATCACACAGGCCCACATCAGACGTCTGATCGCATCCATGCCCAGGAGATGCCAGTCGCTGATCGATGCAAGAGGAGGCCACACACCATACTAACGGGAAAGCCCGTACGCCAAAAAACTCTCGTGACCCAGATGCAAAGCAACTGTCAATTGATTGGCTGAACTTTAAGGTATTCTTGTGTGCAATTTGAAGAATTAACTCATTAAATTAAAAAAGTTATTGAATGTCAAAATTATGGCTATGTTTGTGCCTTCAGTAGCTATGCGTTTCTTTTTTTGAACAGTATATATATATATATATATATATATATATATATATATATATATATATATATATATATATATATATATATATATATATATATATATATATATATATATATATATATATATATATATATATATATATGAGGGGCGTTCAGAAAGTAATGCACCACATCGTTTTTCTCAGGAGCTGTTTATTAAAAAAGCACGAAATTTATACACAATATACATGGATATGTCATGTAAACATCGGTATTATTCAACGTAATCCCCATCAACTTGTACGGCTTTATGCCAGCGCGAAACAAGTGCATGTATTCCTAGCCCATACCAGATTTTGTCTTGATCATGTAGCCATTTCTTCGCTGTATGAATCACTCCTTCATCATCTTCAAACCTTGTCCCACGGAGTGCATCTTTAAGTGGACCAAATAGATGATAATCAGAGGGTGCCAAATCGGGACTATGGGATGGATGGGGTAGTACAGTCCAACCCAATTCGGTGATTTCTTCCCGTGTTGCCAGACTTGTGTTAGGACGCGCATTGTCGTGAAGGAGAAGCAGGTCTGCTGGATTCTTGTGCGGCCGAACTCTGCGAAAACGTTTTTTCAATGTTTTAATGTAAGCTTGCGAATTGATTGTCTCTCCTTTTGGCATAACGTCCACAAGAATCACACCTTCAATGTCCCAAAAGACAGTGATCATGACCTTTCCAGCTGAAGGAATTGTCTTGAATTTCTTTCTTCTTGGTGATTGCGGATGATGCCACTCCATTGACTGTCTTTTTGTCTCAGGTTCAAAATGATGTGCCCAGGTTTCGTCACCTGTAACGATCTTAGCCAAAACGTTATCTCCATCAGCATTGAAACGCTCCAACAATTCAGAAAAAATTGCTTTCCTTTGCAATTGGTGGTCATTTGTGAGACTTCGAGGAACCCATCTTGCGCAAACCTTAAAAAATCCGAGAGTTTTTATAACTGCATTTGCACTACCAATGCTGACTGACAGCTGTAAGGCCAATTGTTGAGTAGTGATTCGCCTATCAGTAAGAATAATACCCTCAGCGCATTTCAACATTTCTGCGTTGGCGGCTGTGGCAGGACATCCACAGCGCGGCCGATCAAGCAGCTCCGTATCTCCACTTCCGGATTCTTTGATTCTCTGAACCCAGCGACTGACTGTACTCCTGTCGACTGCAAAACTTCCATACACATCACATAGACGCTTGTGAATATTCACAACAGTTTCCTTCTCTGCAACGAGAAATTCTATCACAATTCGCTGTTTATAACGCAAGTTGATAACACGCTCCATGTCAACGGTTTAGGGCAGCCGTATTATTTGGCCGGTTGCGGTGTAATTTGGTGCACACAATTGGCACATGCCATATTTGAAGTGTGCAAAATTTCATGCTTCTATCTTCATTATTAACTGAGAAAAACGATGTGGTGCATTACTTTCTGAACGCCCCTCGTATATATTGCACCAAGTGTGTGTGTGTGTATATTGCGACCACTACTTTTCCGGGCCCACTTGGTGCTGGTGCCCAAGGGACGTTCCCGGTCCAGCAGAGCGGTAGTTACGTCACAGTGTCTGTCTCGGTGTTAAGTTTAGTTGTTTGAATTTTGCCTCGTTTTTGCGAGGCGCGCTCCGTTCAACCCAGTCGGTTATATTAGGGCGCATGTCCAAATATAAAAGACATTTCGGTCTGGCAAAATTCCAGTGTTAAATGTATTATGCGTGGGTCGTGTGTCTCAATGTGTTTCTAGTGTATCCATCTGCGTATATTGTGTATATCTCAGTAGACATCTGCTTTTGTCACTGTGAGGAATTTTGCGCGTAGTTGGTGTATTGACTGTCCATGTGTGTTGTATGTGTACTCTGTGTGCAGTGAATCTGTGTCTGTGATGTGCGTCTTATTACTTTTCTGTGCGTGATATGTGCGGCGTAATTTTAGTTTTAAATCATTATATGTGTGCAGGTTTCTCTGATTGTGTAATGTGTGTTACAATGTGTGTTGGGTGTGTGTGTGTCTGGGTGTAGTTTATGATGGAAGAAGTAAGGGAGCCATTAAAAAAAAATATTGCGTCTTGAATATTGAAACGTTGCCATCAAACAAGCACATACGGGTACTTCGTTTCTCGTTTGATCTGCACTTTTAGTTTGAAGTGCTCTTAGAGAAAGACAAGTAGATGCACATAATATTTGATAGGCAAACGAATAACCACCCAGAGTGACGGACAGGCTGAAACACGGAGAGATAATAGATAGCTGAACATTCGAGATGAGGATACAAAGACAAAAACGATTAGACAGACAGACAGACAGAGGCACGAGCGGACAGACAGACAGACCTTGTCGTAAGGTGGTCTAACTCTCCTTTTTCATGATTATTCGAGAGTCCACAGAAGACAAGCATCCTTCAAACAAGCATGTCAGCTCAGATTATCGTGATACATAATGATAGGTGAGTGGGTTTTGGGTAGGTAGGTAGGTGGGTAATTATTCAATGAGGTACTTAAGTAGGTAGAGAGAAAATTAGGCAGACAAGTTAGCGAGGTAGATAGGCAGGCATTGGGAAACATATGGAGAACAAGAGAAGTGAAGTCCAACACGAAAATAAGAATCTTCAACTCAAATGTGAAGTCAGTCCTATTGTATGGCTCTGAGACATGGAGAACAACAACCAAGAAGCTGCAGACTTTTATAAACGAGTGCTTGCGTAGAATAGAAGGACTGAAATGGTATGGCAAAGTCACAAATGTAGAATTGATGACAAGAACCAGACAAGTGTCATTGCGAAGCTGGGAAGCCTGTGGACTTTCTTTCGAACCCGGTCAGGAGCTTCGCTCCTTCCCACCCACAGAGGGTTTATCTCGGGAGCCGTTCAGGTTATTCGGTCAAAATCCCGGTGGATGACACTACTTCAAATGCCTCGCCCGGGCTTGAACCTTGAACACCTGATCGCCAGCGCAACGTGGTAACCATTACACCAGCGCGGCTCCCAGTGCTGGCATATAATAAAAGGATTGAAATTGTGACAAGATCATTAATGTGGAACTGATGGCTGTGACGTATAATGGAAAGAGAGCCTACAGTAATCTGACTGTCTTTTTGTGACCTCGTAGCGTTCTATGATTTGCTAACAAAACCAGGCATTTACTGCCTGTGTTTACTCACTTTTTCACCCACGCCTCTTTTCTTTGAACATAATCAAACGAAGTTTACAAACTTTCGTGACCTGCCCGTCAGAACTGGTAGCGAATCAGGTTTGTTTACCTGGTCTCCTCACGCGAGCTTATCTGTCAATCATACGATACCTGACAGACCGCACGTGAAAAACCCAGAATCTTTTGAAGTAGACTCACGTGCAAAATCTTTCCCCGAGACCCTTTGAAGTTCGTACTCAGGGGAGTCAGAAAAACCCCTGGGTCTTTGATCTCAGAAGCGGTCATTCGTACAGAGAAAATCTTCGAGAACCCCGTTACCCGTATAAGTCTTTTGATACCGATCGAAAGCGCTCGACGGAAGACGGTGTGGTGAGTTGGGATATATAAATATAGTTATAGGGGACTTAATGTACTGAATGAGATCAGCTGTGAAGGTCTCTGTATCTAATAAGTTTGGTGTGTTACAGAGCACCTTACTTGCTACCACATTTAGACCTCAATCAGACTTATTCTTGAATTGTATGGTGACTTCGTTTAATGTCTAGGGTTATGATAGTGATGAAGTGTAAGTTCACAACAACCAACAGACAGATAAACACCTAAGTTAAGATCCACAACACTTTACAACACTATGACAATCACAAACACATAACACTCTAAAGATTTATCTTAAGTAAGTCAAGTGTTAACTCTTATACAATGTATTAGCTTTCTCAATATATAGATATCCTGATCCTACTACAATGTGAATCAGGAATCACAATCAAATGTAAGCACAATGTTTATGTACAAGATTTTATACAAAAGATCTTTGTCCAGACCTATAATAGTTTTGTAATATAAGTGTAGTGTTGTGATGGATTATTATGAGGTAATACTGGCTTTTAATGCTAGGTTGTTGTTTGTCATCACGACTTCATGTGTTTGTTACTGGTGGAAATAATATTAAGGGATTCACAGATTTTGTTTCTTTACAATTTCTGTCCCTTTTGTCTTTTTAATAAAGTTCATTTCAGGGTTATATTATTCAAGGTTGAGCGGCTCGTGCTGACAATCTCTTATCTCATAATGCAGCTGCAGGAAACCTGTATCCTCTGCTTGCTTGCTTCTCAGTTTGATAGTAAGATATATAATGGCCGCTATCTTGTGCAGGGAGTCTGCTGCTAACTTTCTGGATCACGCAGTACTCAGACCGGACGATGCAATATCACCATCTATACCACGGTCCCTGAAAGTGAAGGTTATGCATCCTTCTTACTAACTAGTATACAATATTATTCCACACTGAAGTACATGACAGTACAAACAAACATAAAGTTCAGCGCTTTAGGCCAACTGCTAGCTTTTCATGTGACAATATACACCAGTATTCCTCTCCCTAATGGTTACAACGCCTCTGCAATTCCAGCTGTAATCCCTTTCATACTATAGGATAGGTGTTATGTTACTATATGGCAATCCAATATATATATATATATATATATATGCCGTTATACTCCTCTCTGACAATCTTTTACATGGTGGAGCAATAACTAGGCTTTGCCTCATGTTTGCTACTGAACCACACACATACAGACATAATTTATCATTTCACATTCAATTTTCATATAAAATATAGATTAAAATGTCTAGCTTACCATAATTCGTAAGGAAATACACACTTAAGATGACTGGCACAGTTTGATCTGCTTTATGTCCAGGCTATATCATATATTTAATTTTGAATAACACTGCCTGCTCTCATCTCTCAAATGTGTAACGATATGGCGTCCCCTCTAAGATTTCTTCTGCCAATATCCAGTGTATTGACCAATCGTTTTGAATATATTCAAAAGAGTACCCAGTCATTCCAACATTTTCATTCACTTCTACTCCGTTTCTAGGCATTTATTTGTTATTCATAGGTCACCCAATCCAATTTCTTTTAACTACAAAGTTCAGCCAATGGCCTCCCACGTACTATCTTAGACTTTCTGTCACTACTATGTTTCCACAAAATCAGGGATTTCCATCCCAAGCAGATATGACCAAACCTGACAGTATCTCTGTTCTCTTATATGTTTTATTACCAATATTTAATTATCTAATGGACTATTTAGACAACTAAGTACATATTCTCAGTCCATAAGTCTCCAGGTACCCGAATATATGATTATCATGGGGCTAAATGGCTTATTTAAAAATACTGTCTTTTTTCGATGTTAGTTGTTTATTTTTAAACTACGACCTGTCCGCTTCTTTTAGACTGTACTATCAGAATAAAGTCAGGAATCAGGTGTAAAACAGTAGAATGTCATGTTTCCCAATAAGAGCTAAGATTGATTCGGGACCTTTTGTCTAATCTTTAGTTTTTTCATCCCTGTTTATTTGAAAATCACTCTCACGCGTGGGCAATGTGTTATGCGTTCACTTTTTTTTTCTTTTGACTCGCGAGACGGCGTAGCATTATCGCGCCGTTCAGCCCATCTCTCTCTCTCTTTCTTCGTCCGTCTGTCTTTCTAGGCTAACATTTGCTTGAACTTGCACTATGTCAGTTCTAGTATCAAGGTCGTTTATAAATTACAGTACACGTTCTATTTTTAGAACTACTATGATTCGCGTGTAGTATTTACTATCGCTGTATCGTTAGGCCTATACGAACGAAGTAGGAAAAGTGGATATCTTTTGAGTTCAGCCATTACGGCGTTATAAAACGGAAGCGCTATCTATACTGGGAAAGCACTGGTCTTTCTCCATTCTTCTTCCTATCGTATTATTTCGTTCGGCTTTACATTTATGTTCTAATTTATATATGGGTATTAGAATTTTTCACCACAGACGGGCGTAAACATTTATCTATGGAACTCTGTTTCTGATTCTCTGGTACACACAATAGTGCGAAAAGTAACATCATCTATAGATCAGAGAAATATAATGATACATAAACTGTGTTTTCTGAAACCTGCTATCAGTTGTCACTCAGAATTGTTGGATAGTCTAAGCACGTAGTTCTAGAACCATTGTGGAAAATGTGTTAATAGCATTCGTGGGGATCTTTAATTCTGATTTTCTGGTACTAGAAATTAGTGTTTACGTGTTTAAAAGGGTTACCTTTCACCAATTAAAAGTGTTAAGCTTTTACCATTATAATTCACTTAGAGTTCTAGTTGTTAAAACCAGTGAAATAAAATAACGCGTTGCTATTTTATACCAGATGTTCAGTTATAATATTAATTTTCACCACCCGCTTTCTCACACAAGAAGAGACGGTTTTAGTTGACTGATTTATATGCTAGGCACGACTGATAGTGCCAGAAAAGAATTCATGTTATATTTCATTTTGTGTATTTATTACAAGTGCCTATTTTTTAATACCATACGATGACAAACAGACGCCGACAATTTAATAGCTATTAACGACAGGCGATATTTATGTAAGTGCGCGTATGGATAATTGAATAATAATTAACATTGTACGCTTACTGCCGGTGCGAGAGGGGGCGGGAGAGTTGCATAACTCCATCTGACCTAATCTCAGCGCTAGCGAAAGCTGACCGTATAGGTGTAAAGGAAAATACCTGTGCCGTTTAACTTTAATCAGGACTGACGGAGTGGATATGAGATCGTCTTGTTCCCGTCTGTATATATATATATATATATATATATATATATATATATATATATATATATATATATATGTATATATATATATATATATATCTATATATATATATATATATATAGAATAGTAGTATCTTTCCATAAATGCTTTTTTTTATTCCTAGCAGACCTGATCAAGAGCGTCCAGCGGTCTTTTTCTTTACTGATTGGTTAATGTTGTCTTTTCTTGGCTTGTTGTATTTTCATTTGTGAGCAAGAATTTGCCAAAGATACATGAGAAACATTTTAACTTTTAAAGTTAACTGGACTTACGAAACCCAGCAATATTTTTTTCAATTTAACCAGTCCACTGGGTTGTGGATAAAATAACCTTTATCCCCGACTTCTGACAGTCGTATTCAAGTGTAGCATCCAGAATTTACACTGTTTCAGAATCGGCACTCTACCATAGAGCCAGCCGATAGGACTATCATCATTTATCAATTGTAACATTTTTTAGCAACCAGATGTTTCCCAATACTGGAAGTATTTCCCTCTTTTAACTGTGAACCCCAAGATCACGTTTCTACATCAACTACTGGCGGTGACATTTGTTCATCCAGAAATAACCCATACCAGATTCGGCGTTCACCTCGCTAATCTTTATTTGTTAGAGGATGGACGGGGGCCAATTTGGGAAATAAAAACCTGACATTTTAGATAGTCCGGAAAAATTGTAATTCCAAGGGATCTCACCAAGAGTAGGTAAGCGTGATTGAGTGGCCACTGTATGGAACAGAGAGTGAATAATTTTCTTTGTTACAGGGACTTTGCCAAAATTGGATTTGCTTAAACTTGTTAACTTTACTGGGTAGCATATAGTAGGAACTTGTTTCTTTACTGGCTATTCTGTAACATAGTGCTAACCTTTGACCTTTGGGTTATTAACTTTTTGGGTTACTTTCTCCATAGGGGGAGGGCACATTTATTCTGTTATTATGATATGTATGTAAATCTGATTTTATTTGATCAGATTTCAGACGTTTTAGATATTCGATGTTGTCAAGTTTACATGATAATAAACAACAAAAGAAAACTTAACTTTATGTGTTGGTCAGACCCATACCCAATTAACCGTAGTTTTTCACGTGTGTGTGTCATGTTGTCACATAGCTGTGTGTGTGTAGTTAAACTTATATTTATATGTATGAGGAGGGCAAGGTTGTCTTGTACTAAATTATAGTCGTATAGATAGGCTGGAATAGAGAAACTTACTCATTCCATTGACATATTTTGTTCCTTAAGCTATTCACCCGTGAAATCTATTTCTCACACCTTTTTCTCACGTACTTATCAACATACACTCTACTCAGACGGGACAAAAATAACTCACAACATATCTGTACGACAATGACAATAACCAGACAAGTGCCAGTGGAACAAGAGATGAGAAGAAGACACACACATTGATGAAACCTGTTGAGAGCATTACAAGGCAGTCCTTGTTAGGGTAAGAGAGTAGGTGAAGACCGAAACATACACGGAGAAGAGAACTGGAGACAGAAAAGACAGGAATCAGGATGACATGGACAGCCATTAACCTGATAGCGCAGGACAGGAAGTACTTGACGTGAGTTTGCTGAATGCCAAATTTCCTTGGGGAGCTGAAAGGTGCAGGTTGACGGGGATGACTAAACAGTTGTTGTTGAGAAATAGTGTTATAACACTGAGCTAGAGTTGAATGTTGTCACGTCATTCATCTCTCTTCACTTACTACCTCTCAGCTCCACGTAGAGCACCGCCCTTCATTATAGTCACGCCGAGCCTTCCTGTACTGTCCATCTGTGGAGGTTCCTTCCATATCTTCTTTATCCCATTTAACTCTGTCTCCAATACTTTTCTCCATATGCTTTGGGGTGTCCCCATATTTCTCTAACTCAGCGGATTTCAGATCAAGAACTGCCTTTTAATGTTATCATGTGGTTTCTTCAACGTGGCGTCCTATAGGCAGAGTGGTTAGAGCGCGTATCTCTCGCAGCAAAGTTACCTGGTTTCAGGATCGATACCTGATGTCGTCACGCTTTAGTGTACCGTGCAGTAATTGAGTACGTGACTTCGCTAATTAATTAGGGAAGGCAAAGACAGGGAGGAAGGGAACTGGCTACCCCACCTCATAATTGTGGACCTGGTATAGTGACATCTGTTATACCTCACTCCCCTACGGCAGTATCTGCATTTTCTTCAACGTATTTCTTATCCAACGCCACCGTCTTTTCTTCATATCTTGTTCCACAAACTCGGTGGTTCATGGTTCGATCCCCAGTTGAGGTGAAATTTTTTAGACCGCAAAAGGCTCTGGGGTCGACGCAGCCTCATGAATTGGGTACCAGAGCAACTCTGGGAAGGTTAAGGCGGCCGGCGTGATGCTGACCACATCACCCCTAGTGTGTCGATGGTCTAAAAAATATGGACCTAACACCATTTTCCCAAATGCCTCAACAGGCGTGTAACGCGATCCGTTACCCCTTCCCCCCCCCCCTTACCCTTGTTCCACTGATCGTCCGATAGGCAGAGTGATTAGAGTGCTGATCTGAAACACCGTAGCGTCACGTTCCAGTCTACCCAGCTGTAACTGGTTCCTGACTCTGCTATTGAGTTGTATTAGGGAAAGCAAAGGCAGCCAGTAAGGGAACTGGTCACCCCATTTCTCGAAGCTGGACCTAGTATAGTGAAGTCTTGAACACGTCGTTCCCATATCTGATATAGGGCTACATTTACCTTGACTCTGCCCTTGAATTAGGGAAGGCAAATGCAGCGAACAAGGGAACTAGTCACCTCACCTCTCGAAACTGGACCTTGTTCGTAAAATGAGATCTGAAACACTTCACTCCCCTACGGCGGTATCTGCTTTTGGACTACCTTTACCTTTAACCTTGTTCCACTTGTATCTACCCGCTTCTTTCCATCAGTTCCACATTGGTGATCTTAAGATAGCATTTTAATATATATGTATATATATTCTGCACTAGCACCCTGTTGTCCTTATTGTGCTCCATAAACCAGTAGGACTGTCACGACATTTGAATTTAAGACTTCATTTTTTGTGTTGGACTTGTTTTATTTTGATTGTCATATCCTTCCCAAAGCAATGAAAGCTCACCTGCTTGTCTGTACTCTTGTTTTGATATCACTATCCGTTTTTCCCAACTGTCTCTTCGTTTGCTGCCAAGATGCCAGTAGTGAGTCCACAGATTGTAGGGATTTGTCACCAAGTACTATCTGGTTATCTTTTGACTGGTTTATTCTCATATCTTTGTCTTTTCTGTATCGATTTTCAGATGCTTTTGTTGTGACCTCTCATCCATTATTCTCATTTTGTCTTGCAGTTATTGTGTTGAAGAAATAAAGATCGTCGAGTTGTTCAGTCAGAGTCAAATGCATTCCATTTCTGTTGGTTGAGATGTCAATGACTGCTTTGATGGCGTATGAATCCGCATCTGTTGCTAACAGAAATTTAGAAGTGCCCAGCTTTACTTCTTAGAGCAACAACAACAACAACAACAAATAAACAAACAAATAAAATTCGAATTGAGATGTGATGTGGGGCTTTAAAAGATATAGGGGCCTCTAAACAGGCGAAAGAACGGATGGGCATTTAGAAAGAATTACGCAGTCAGCAAGAGCTTGGTTGACCGACGATTAAACACAGAAGCATACAGTGAATAGAAAGGTAGACAGATAACAGTGGCGTATTAAGAGGCAAGGCTTCCAGGCTTCTGTATCCCAACCCGACCCAGCAGTTGCTCCCTAATATGTGATGTGTGGCCCACAAGTATTTGTGTTATGCTTATAAACTTTACATTAGATACTTGCTTCGAAGTATTTTTGTTTTCATCTTCTACCTTTTAACAACATGTACAGCGTCATTTCGAATATGTTATAACAGAATAGCTTATCGGGGAAAAGATGTGTGTGTGGTGGGGGTTGGGGTTAAGATTTTAGCTCCTAAAAAAAATTAAAAAATTCCTAGTATATTAATAGACAGTATTTGCTAGAAAGCGTTCCTGGAAGAATATAGTCTGGTTTACTTTATCAACAGTGCAAAGACCGATTCTTTAATCAAGTTCCTGTTGTGCTACAAGGAAGTTTGATGGAAATGTGTTGATGAAACATTTCGTCTGACTGGTTTCTATGTACTCTCTCAATAAAGATTAGTTTATGGAAAAACGTGCCTGCAAACTGCATATACGTGCTTCGTTGTTTGCCTTGCATATCATATTCCACGACTATCGATAATTGTTAATTTGAAAATATTCCCGCTAGCGTTCTAGTTAAGAATTCAATAATGTGAATACCGTCTCTTCCCATAGCTTGAGACTTGGCTTTTATTTGCTGGTCGTGTACGAGGGCACATACCTATATTTACTTAGGTTCTAGAGAGTTAAGTCCAGGATCGGGGATCACATTTCCGCTCCACTTTTGTCTCCGGCAGTCCAGCCAAAATTGAGATCTTGAAAAAAAAAAAAAAATCGATGACATTTATGTTAAGGAAAGCTGGGAATCTGGAACTGGGTTTGGATGTTGTGGGTGAGTAAATTTGGAACCTGGGAATGGGTTTGACTGTTGTGGATGAGGAATGGAAGATGGTCTGGAAATGGGTTTCGATATTGTGGATGGTGGTTGAAGGTGGAGCCTGGAAGTTGATTTAAGCGGAGTAGGAAAGAAAACGATTAAATCTGAAACTAGATTAAAGTTTGATGGAACTGGTGGTGTCTTAAATTTGGCTTATTTGTTGTTCAAAAGTATATTTACTAGATTTATTTGTAGTTGGTAATCTGAGATTAGAGCGTGGGACTGACATAGATGTTTAGAGCGCTGGTCTCTCGCAGCAAAGGTGCTGGGTTCGATTCACGGTATCGACATCGCCACAGTCTACCCAACTGTAAATGGCTGCCTGACTTTGCTCTTGAGTTAGGGAAGGAAAGACAGCGAGGACGGTAACTAGTCAGTCCACCTCTCGATGCTGGACCTAGTATAGTGAAGCCCCTTACACTTCACTCTCATACGGTAGTATCTTAAATAGGACTACCTTTACCTGTTAATTTGAGATTGAAATTGGGTTTCAGAGAGGTGGGAAAAATATAGAACTGTGTTTATGAGCTGTGAGAACAAGAATGGAGCTTAAAAGAAGATTTAAGTGTTTTTAATTATTGTGGAAGAAGATGAAATTTGAAGCTAGCATTGACTGTCTTTGGAACAAGATAATCTGACACTGTTTTAAATATGGTAGATAAAACAAGAGTGGGATTGAATTAGGTCACGGAGGATAAGTGGATACTTAGAAGTGATATTAGTAGATAAAGTACGCGAGGACATGTTAATATGTTTCATGTTTCCGTCTGTGTGTCTTTCTGCTTGTCTGTCTCTCTGCATGTATGTATATCTGCGCCTCTCTTGTCTTTCTGTCTGTGTCTGTCAGTATCGCTCTCAGTTTCATCCTTTTACTTATCATCATCATTACCACCATCATCATCATCAGTCGAATAGCACTTGTGTTTGACTAAGATTGCACTCTCTTCTATCAGTTGTGTTTTTTTGTAGTTTCTATATGGGTAGATGTGTCTACTCACTTCCCTACCTGCCTACCTACCTACATTAAAATAAAAACATAAATATTTAGTTTTAATTAAAAGATTGTATGTGTACGCGAGCTCGTGCGAGGAATGTGTCTATTTCAAATATCTTTGTTCCGTAACTTCAGATGATACAAATTTTGGTGTCTCTTTTTGATAACCCATCATTTATTTACTTTTGTTTTTGCTTTAATTAATTTTGGTTCTAGTTATATGCTGTTTTATCAAAGTATATATTTCCTTAGGCAGGTCTATATATATATATATATATATTTCATTGTAACTGGGGAGTAGCATGATTGTTAATATTTAAACAATGAGATCTTTTTGTTATTCATACTTTTTATATTTTAGAAGGAAGTATTTTGTAGTCACTGCACAGTATGGTTCCTCTGTAATAAATTTTCCGATATCAAGTTGTAATTTAGCAGCTTTTTAGCGCTGGGTATTTTTAATTCTCAAGTTACTTGACATGTTCTTGTTGTCTTGAACAAATTATACGCATATATATTATATATCCATTTATATATAATCTTCATTTTAAAATTTGATCCCAAGCTACTTTTTGATCAGTCAATAATAACTTTTTTTTTTTAAATTATAACTTTTACCATTGTTGTGCTCCAACCTATATTAATTTGGCTTATAAAGTCCCCGTCTGTTTTGGCGTCTTTATGTGCTTTTTCGTCTTCATCTTTGCCAGATAAGTGAAGAAATCATCACTATTTGAACTAAATATCTTCTGGGGTATAAAAATGTATTAGTAAAAACATCTCCTCTGCTAAGTCTAGTCAGCTTCATTCTCTTATATTCCTAAGAGTTTGAACTGGTGAAAGTGAATCTGTTAGAACCGACATTTTCTGTGGAAGATTCACAATTTCCAGTATTTCAATCATCTTGGCCTTGAAATTGATTATTTTTTCTAATCCTAAATATTTTCCTTACTCTCCATGTTGTAATACTGTTGCGGCTTGTCTCCCTCGATCTGCTTTAGTTGTCCACGAATGGCACGACAGTGGAGTAAAAGGATAAGTTTTCCTAGGGTAGCAGCCTTCACTGAAGATTATTCTTGGCAGTGATGTAAATAGGAGGATGGTGCTCCTGTTTCAGGGAGACACAAAGGGATTTCTAGGATGGCAAGAACAACAACTGCGTTAACTAAGTTTATTGTAAACTCTGTATTCCCCGCCCACTTCCGTGAGATATATATTTGACTCGTATTTATTGAGCCCCCAGCCGAAGGTTATTCAGCAAAGATTCCTTAAAAAATGAGTCATACGAGTGCAACCATCACGTTCAATGAACAGAGTTATCAGCTCCAACGAAGGATATATATATATATATATATATATATATATATATATATATATATATATATATATATATATATATATATATATATATATATATATATATATATATATATATATATATATATATATATATATATATATATATATATAAAGAGCACAAAACAAATGTCTATGTTAGAGAGAAGATAAACACCTATGCAGGCCACCAAGAACCACTTTTGTCAATAGTGAAACGTCGAAAGCTTGCCTGGTTTGGGCATGTAACTCGTCATGACTCCCTTTCGAAAACGATCCTTCAGGGAACAGTCGAAGGTAAACGGAGAAGAGGAAGGCAAAGAAAATCCTGGGCTGATAACATCAAAGAATGGGCAGGACACGGTTTTTCCACACTTGTACGCATTGCTGAGGATAGAGAGCAGTGGAGGACCCTGTCTGCTGATGCTTCCACCATGGCACCCCTACGACCCATGACGGGTTACGGGCTGAGATGAGATGATGATATATATATATATATATATATATATATATATATATATATATATCTATATATATATATATAGATATATATATATATATATATATAAGGTAAAGGATCCTGTTATGCGCCCATTGAGGCATATTCGGAATACGGTGTTAGGCCCGTATTTCCTTGACCGTCAGCACACTAGGGGTGATGTGGTCAGCATAACGCCGGCCTCCTTAACCTTCCCGAAATTGTTTTGGTACCCACTTCATGAGGCTGGGTCGACCCTGGAGCCGTTTACGGTCTAAAAACAATCCCACTTCAACTGGGGATCGAACCATGGATCACCGAGCTAGGAAGCCAGTGCACTAACCGCGGATCCCAATATATATATATATATATATATATATATATATATATATATATATATATATATATATATATATATATATATATATATGTATATATATATATATATATATATATATATATATATATATAAGGCAGTGGAGGTTAGTTTGTTTGTACTTTATATGCCTTTAAATTTATTCTTGAAATTAGGCAGAGTTACTCTTTAGGTTTTCTTGTGTAACGCCATGAAGTTCTTGTTGACATGATCCTGTTGGTTTTATCGAGAGAAAAAAATACACATTATTTTTAATGTTTTTTTTAAATTTTATTTACCCTTTATCGGCTGAATCAAAAGAAATAACTTTATGCGAGTAGTCAATGGAATTAATCAAAATGATAAAAACAGTATTTGATGTTTGCAATTAATAAAACCAGTCTTTATTATTTTACAAAGCAATTTAAAATTGTTTACTATACTAATTTACTGTATTAAAGAAAATCTTTAAAATGTTCAGTTTTGTGAAGCGTTTCTGTTTATTTGACTATGTAAATTTAATAAGATTAATTTTGAAAAAGCAGATTTTAGTTTAAACTCAGTTTAACAAAGTGAGCTGCGGTAGCGCAATAGTTAGTGCACTGGCTTCCTAGCTCTGTGGTCCATGCTTCGATCCCCAGTTGAGGTGGGACCTTGGAGACCGGAAACTGCTCTTAGGTCGACCCAACCTCATGAATAGGGTACCTGAGAAACTCTGGGAAGGTTAAAGGCGGCCGGCGTCATGCTTACCACATCGCCTCTAATGTGCCGATGGTCAATAAAATATGGGCGTAACACCATATTCCCAATATGCTTCAATGGACGTATAACGGGATCCTTTACTTACCTTTTAACAAAGTGGATTCTTAGATGATAAACATTGTACAGTGCATGTATCGCCAAAAGGAGCCAAAATTTTATTTTTCAAAAGTACAACTCAAAGCTGAACAATACACCAGACCGAAAAGTATTTTTTATTTGGGTATGTGTCCTAATATAACCGACGTCATATGTGTCATATATGAATTAGTCGCTTCTTGCCGAAATAAAGCAAACTTTTAGGGAAAAGGAAACAGCTCAACACAAGCACTAGGTATTTTATAAAATATAAGAAGTATTTTATACACATGCCGTTATATAACTTATCGATATTGTGTCTGTGATGAACAAAACATTTTAAAATAACGATGCTCACAAAGCTTTGCAGACCCGCTTGCTTGCTTGTCCAGTAGTCTACTTAAGCAGAATCCACCAGAAAGACACAGGTTGGCATAAACAAACCTACAACCATTATTGAATGCATGCCAGTATATACAATAATAATTAAAATGTAAAAACATATTCGAGTGGAATAATACAGTACAGCACACGGAACATAAACATAAGAAAAATATCACAGAAAATAATAAACGTCCTTTTACAAACAACACTGTATATGTTTGAACGAGGCGTGCTATGAAGAAAAGGAGTAAACACGTTAAAAAGGAAATAGTGGCCTATTCTTTCCTGGTGCGCCAGGTGGGATAGGAAAAATATCTCTTATTAAATTGGTTCTCGCTAAAACTGGGAAGCAGTATGAAATTGCTTTTGCTATTGCATCATAAGATATCACTGTATTTTGTGTGGAATACAGCTCAACACACTCACTCGGTCTTTTACATTAGGAGCATTTTAATTTTATACACACGCGTTAATATAACAGACGGAAATTGTGTCTTTGACGAACAAAGTGTGCCACGACAAAATGATACAAACATTTAAAAATAACGATGCCTGCCAACTGGCTTGTCTTTCCAATAGTTCTGCTGTAGCAGACTTCCCCAGAAAGACACTGATAAACATAAATAAACTACCAACGCTGGGTACTTACAGCTAGTATATGTATATGTATGAGTTAAGAAGCAGAGATCCAAACCTCCAGGACGACCCAGAGTCCGCTGGGAGGGCAACATAAGACAATCTCTGAAGGACCGAGGATTAGATTGGAACCAAGCCAGGAGGAAGATAACCTATAGGATATTACGGCGCTCTCTCTGGCAAACTTCTACACTCCAGGGTAGAAGATGAACGATTATGTAAGTAAGTATATATATATATATATATATATATATATATATATATATATATATATATATATATATATATATATATATATATATATATATATATATATATATATATATTTTTTTTTTTAATGTCATCATCAACCTTTTTCTGCTCCTTATGGAGCATGGGACTACCTTTGCTATAGGTTGCTTGCTAGGAAACCCGCACACAGCAGTCGCCGGTTGTTGCAGTGATGGTTTATGTGACAATGTGTTTTACATTATAAGGCTGCCAACCTCACACTCAACTTTACAGTAATAAGCATTGCATACATGCAAAAGATACACATAAATTAAGAAAATATACATGTTAAAACTTACCCTTTCAATGGGATGCAGACGTTTTGTACAGAAAGACCGATAGCATTTCACTGCAGTTTTCTCATATGAGTTAATGGTAATTTTAAATTCACATTTCATATCTTTAACACATAAGGATGATTTCCTCGGAATTGTGACTATGCGTAATAAAAAAAAAGTTTTATGCTTTTATTTTGACAAGTACTTCTAATACATTGGCACGTGCTATAATGGAATCCTTGTGCTGTATCTTCTTCACGTCTTGTCTCTCTGATGAGAATGGGAAAATCAGTGGAAAATCTTCAGATACTCAGATCTTATAATTAAAATCTTACCTACGCGAAATTTTACTTTCGATAGTTTATTTTTGCTGAAACCAATCACAGGTTACCCTAGTTTATTTTTAACCGTTTAGTAAATGTCCCCCCCCCCCCCTGCTCATCATCATAATTATTGGCATGGCCATTAATGGTAGTGTCACTAATTTTTACTCTTACCGTGAGCAATTATGTCATATCTTCTGTCATAATCAAGACAAACGTGGAAGTGGTATTTTATGCAAGTCATGCCCGCAAAATTAAACATTAGTTATCTTTTAAATGACCACCTTACACTAATCCGACAACATTGTCCGTTCTTCTTTTCATCTGAGCGGAAGAAACTACGTAATACGAGTGTCTGGGTCAGACAACTGAACTGCTGATAACAACGTTCCTAGACTAACGTCTGCTTTTATCTTAACAAATACTCCAGGATTAATTGCTTCACCTTATTATCACTCGCTTCGTGAAGCGGTGACTGAGCACAGTTAAGAAGATAAACGTGTCACCAACAGTCAAGCCTAAAAAAACGTGGATGTTTATCTTAGGGGAACGCCCTTGATGAAATGTGAATTTAGGTAATACTGAAGTCGAGGAGTGTAGCATAAGGATAGGCAGAAGATATGGACGAATGAACAGGGCGTTTCGTGACACATACGCATCTATTATCCTAACTGTTCATCTTCTTCTTTAGATCCATCCGTGTGTATTAAACAACTCTCATTTCTTGTTTGTTGCATATGTTTCCGAGCTATTTTTGCTAGTTTAGTGTCAGTTTTTTTAATAAATTTGTTCTGCCAGGTAGAAGTCAGTGTCTGACTTAACGAGTTCCTAAACTGAATTGAATTCACGGTATTTCGTATTCCTTTGCGACCCCTATTTCAGATGCATAACTTATTGTATACTTCTCGTTGACACTGTTGTCACTGCTCAATTCATTTAAAATAGTGAATCAGTCAACTTTTAATCCAACAACATTTCTAGATGGTTCAAGTGTTTATTCGATTAAATTGTCATTGCATTTTTAGTACTGTCCCATGAAACATAATCAATGACGGTGGTATTTAAAATCACCCTGACAGTTAAATGAAAAACAAAAACAAAACAAAGAGACACCTATGGAAATCTTTAGAAATAATAAAAGTTAATGTCCTGACATCTTAAATTGCGCTGTATTATGTTGGAAGCGATGTATTATGTTGGAAGCGCTGTATTATGTTGGAAGCGCTGTATTATGTTGGACATCGTAAACACTTGGGAGGAGAGTATTCTCCATAGTGCACAAAATGCCAAACAAAAATGAACTGTTATTTAAAGTACTTTAGGTTTGACAGAACCGGAGATACCCACTTGTGCAAGCTTATTCAAGAAGCGAAAATCTAAAAATGGATTTCGATTTTATTAGCAGGTTTAATATCACAACTGCAGCAAAATAAGACACACAAGGAATTTGTTTCTTTTAACTTGGAGAAAAGAAAGTAAGAGGTCAGGTAACAAGAGAAGATGAAGAGTACTTGTGGAAGAATTGCGGAGTGGCGAGAAATTAAGAGAGATTGGAGAGTATGAATTAATTTTAAATGGATGGGTATTGAGCAATGGATGGTGGACGAGAATATGGAGAAAACAAAGACAGATTTAAAAAAAAAAAGGATATTGAAGATTTGAGGAGAATTAGATTGATATGGAGGAGTTGGGAAATGGAAAGAGGTAGCAGTAGGAAGGGATGGAGAAGGACGAGATGAATGGTCAATAATAAGGAAAGTATCTGGCAGAAGTAGCTGTATTTGACACAGTGAAGTGGAAAGTGTGTTACACAACCCCTCCGTTTGGAACTGGGCTTGTAACCGCCCTTTGTAGATATTACCATAGTATCTGGGGACAGCAAATAATCACAGTAATTCTTTCCATAATGAAATAAAAAGAGGTACGAATAAACGAGAGCATGTAAAATTCAGCCTGAGATAAAACTAAGGAATATTGAGTGGATTTACTGCAGGACCACATGAAATCCTTTGTCGTGGCTTCCTGTATAGTGGACAGCTGCAGTGTTAGTCCAAAGCACTATAAAGAAGCAAGGAAAATATAACAACATTCTATTGGAAAAGACGAAGTCACTGAAAAACTGAAATAGATTCTTCCATGATTAAAATATGTGTTTAATCTACTTTTTGTATTTTGTGTGTGTGGGACATTCAAGTATTCTTACTGCGAAGAAATAAAAAGATTTTTCTTTAACCATTGCGGTCTACATGAGTGCGTAATTCTGGTTATACCATTCAAACATGCGTTTATTCTGTTTAAAAATGAAGGTTATGTAAGTTATTTCTTGTTTAACATTCTATTATTAAGGCTTTTTTGTCCTCTCTCGGACTGCAGTGGAAACGATTTGCGATTTCTCATGGTAAAGCCAGATTTTTATATATTGTTTTTCACCATCATTTACCATCATTATTATCATTACATTTTAGCCCCACAGGAGCACAACAACTGTTGTAGTGTGTGTTTTTTGTGTGTGGGGCATTGTTTTTCCTGCTAAACTTCTGACTGCCGGACTATCATCATTATGATAACTACCTGGTCTTGTTATCTCCTTCTTTATTGCAGAACGTATATGTTAGATTTTAAGGGATTCTTGCACGTAAGTTGATATCTACAAACAATATAAACGTAGTCACTTAGTGGATACTGCCGTAGGCAAGTGAAGCGTTACAGACTTTATAAGATGAATGTAACCAGATACTTTCCTCGCTATCTTTTTCTTCCCTAGCTCAAGAGTAGGGTATGGTTCCCATTTTAATACCTCGGTAGACTGAAGCGTGATGCGACCTCGTTTTAAACCTGGTACTTTGACGTAGCGTCCGATTCACAGAGTGGTTAGAGCGCTGGTCTCTCGCAGCAAAGGTGCCTGGTTCGAATCAAGGTACCGACACGCTGCAGTTTATCCAGATGTAAATGGGTACCTGACTCTGCTCTTTGAGTTAGGGAAGGAAAAGGCAGCGAGGAAGGGCACTGGTTACCCCACCTCTCGATGCTGAACCTAGTATAGTGAAGTCTCTAACACTTCACTTCTCTACGGCAGTATCTGCTATGGGACTACCTTGACCTTTCATAATCATATATACCTTTTTGCAAATATATATGGATGGCTCTTTCCCAATGTTCTTCCCGTAGTGAAGGTTCCAAAGATCGTCTACTTGGCCACCCAAGGAATATTGTATATCTTCCTAGCCCTTAAGTATCATAGATACTAGGTGGCACTCCTGTATTTTACCTGTTAACATATCATATAAGACGGGTATGTTAATGATATAAATGTAATTATAGTGTACTTTTGCCTTGAAAGATGCTATAACTTTTAATTCACATCTTCTACTCAAATGATATGGTAACGAGTATCCCAAAATGCCCTATATAAACAGGGAAAAAAACGGTGGAAGTACTTTGATCCACCATCAGTAGCACTTGACACAATGCTATCAGTAGGCCTATTGTCGTATATGGTAGGCAAATATAGAAACAGTTTGCTGGCCAAGTAATCAGACTACTTGAGCGTTCTCTCTTGAGCTGCGCTCCTGGAGCTGAAATGTTTTGATTTTAAGTGTACATCTCTACTTGTAGTCTAGTTTAGAATTTGTTTAATGCACTCAAGAAGGACAGATAAACTAGACTTTTAAGAAATAAGCAGTCTGTTTTTCTGGTAAGGGCTTTTGGAAGATGTTACTGAACCCTAATAATCTACAATTGATAATATTATCGTTATAATGAGGCTTGTCCCAACTTGTCTATCTCTTCAAGTATCTTGTATAAGTCTCATCAACTCGTTTACTTTCTTTGGCTAATGCTGTCAGTGGACTACTAGTGGTTTTTTAAAATGTACTTCGAATGTAACATTATGTATATTTATAGCAAAGAGTCCCTACGGTTTGGGACCACTGAGGTTAATTGTTTAGCCTGTTTCAGTGTAGTCATTCCTTTGGTGCGTGAATTTAGACACAACATACCGACATGTCTCTTTCTTGATGGTGCCATTTGTTTTTAACCTGCGCCGTATGAGGAGACTGATATGACCTTACATTTACATACCTAGGATGCATAGTAACATCAGACGGCGGAACAAGCAAAGACATCAACAACAGAATGGATAAATAGAGAACAGCCTTTGCTAATTTAAACATCTGGAAGTCCTCTCAGTATAGCACAAACATCAAATTAAGATTATATGAGAGCTGTGTACTTTCTGTGCTTCTCTATGGTGTGAAATGCTGGAGAGTAACAGAGAAGGAAATGTTGAAGTTGTCCTCTTTCCACACAATATGCCTAAGGAAAATTCTCCTAATCTTTTGGCCGAATACCATCACCAATCACGAACTGCTCACTCGGAGCAACCAAGAGGACATGCACACCATCATAGCTGGTAGACGCTGGAGTTGGCTTGGCCACGTCCTCAGAAGAGACCCTGATGCCATCACTAGAACAGCTATGCTATGGACCCCTGAAGGAAAGCGAAAGAGAGGCCGACCAGAAACAACTTGGAGGAGAACTGTGGAGGTCGAGATGCAAAGAATGAACCATAGCTGAAGCACTGCACGAAGGATGGCCGCCGACCGAGCAAAGTGGAAGCAGTTTTTTGCTGCCCAACAAGACGCCACCAGGCGTGGTGGCCACTGATCGGCGGCTAAGGAACAAAGAAGAAATAATATAGACAGAGTTGGAGGGACAGACAGTGATATCAAAATAAGAATACAAAAGATAAAAGACAAGCTTTCCTTGCATTAGGACATACATGGAAATCAAAAGAAATCAAACACAACACAAAAATAAGAATCTTCAACTCTCATAACAAGTCAGTCCCATTATATGGCTCCGCAACATGGAGAATAATAACAGCAGCAACAACAATCAAGAAATGACAGACTTTCATAAATGAGTGCTTGCGTAGAATAAAAGATTTGAAATGGTATGACAAGGTCACCATTGCGGAACTGATTACAAGAACTAGACAAGTGCCAGTGTGACAAGAGATGACAAGAGGCTGGAGATGGGGATAGGACACACATTGAGGAAACATGTTGACAGCATTACAAGGCAGTCCTTGTTCTGGCATTCCCGGGTAAGAGATGTAGGGAGATACCGACAAATACTCGGAGAAGAGATTTGGAGGCTGAAATGTCAGGGATGATGAAGACATGGAAAAACCTTGACCTGATGGCACGCGACATGAAGACTTGGCATGAGTTTATTGAAAATCTATGCCCCTTATATATATATATATATATATATATATATATATATATATATATATATATATATATATATATATATATATATATATATATATATATATATATATATATATATATATATATATATATATATATATATATATATATATATATATATATATATATATATATATATATATATATAACATATATATATAATTTATATGTATGCTTCAGCAGACGCTACATAATTTCTGTTTACTTAATCATTATTTCTTTGTCTGCTTCAGCAGACATTATATTATTTATGTTTACTTGATCATTATTTCTATGTATGCTTCAGCAGACACTATATGATTTCTATCTGTTTCTTCGTCTTCTTTGATTCTTAGCCGCTGACTGCCAAAGCAGTCAGTGGCCATCACGCCTGGTGTCGTCTTGTAGGGCAGCAACAAACTGTTACTACTTTGCTTGGTCGGCGGCCATCCTTCGTGCAGTGCCCCAGCTCTGGTTCATTCTTTGCATCTAGGCTTCCACAGTTCTCCGCCAAATTGTTTTTTTTTTGGTCGGCCTCTCTTTTGCTCACCTTCATGGGTCTATATCATAGCTGTTCTTGTGATGGCATCAGGTCTCTTCTGAGGACGTGGCCAACTCAGCTCCAACATCTGTCAGCTATGATGATGTGCATGTCCTCTTGGTTGCTCCGAGTAAGCAGTTCTTGATTGTTGATGGTATTCGGCCAACAGATTCGGAGAATTTTCCTTGTGTGGAAAGAGGACAATTTCGACATTTTCTTCTCTGTTACTCTCCAGCATTCCACACCATAGAGAAGCACAGAAAGTACACAGCTCTCATATAATCTTAATGTGGTTTTTGTGCTGTACTGAGAGGACTTCCATAAGTTGTTTAGACAAGCAAAAGCTGTTCTCGCTTTATTCATTCTGTTGTTGATGCCTTTGCTTGTTCCGCCGTCTGCTGTTACTATGCGTCCCAGGTATGTACAAAAGACTGTTCCAGCTTCTGGTTCCTTGCTGTTCTGGGCTCAGGATTGCCTACATTGAGTGTCATGATCTCTGTCTTCTTTAGATTGATGTTCAGACCCACATGCTGGCTATACTTATTCAGTCTATCTGTTTTTTCTTGAATGTGTTGATGTGAATGTGCGAATAGTGCAATGTCATCTGCATATTCCAGATCTTCTAGTGTAGAAAACATCCATCTTGTTCCTCCAGAACTGCCCTATGTTGTCTGGTGCATCACCCAATCTATGACTGTCCAAAAAAAAGTGGTTCATAAAGGGCATCCCTGTCGTACTCTTGTCTTCACCTCAAAAGTTAGGTTGCTCTGCCCAACACTACAAGTAAAGTCAGCATAGAAGCTTTTTATGATGGTCTATCGGTTTACTTGGTCATTATTTCTCACTACACATCATCTATCTCAAAATTATTTATGCGCGTCTCGCAACATTTCCATTAGTTATTTCTCATTGTATCCCAGTGCATCATTTCATTTCATCTTCTGACATCACATTATTTCTCCTCATATGTCACGACAACATACAACCTTGTCACAAAACGGGGCGGCCCCTCTCGATCTTTGTTTCACTCTGGAAATATCGGTACATTTGTGGTACTGATTTCATTGTATGCTTTCATTTGTCGCACTTTCTTTCTTTCTTTTTCTGCTATGTGTAGCAGATATTATGTATTTTCCTTCTTACACCCTTCTCAGGGATAAGTAGACATGTCTGATTGTTATTCATTTCTCCCTGCGATACAAGGAGTGGTAGCGACATAACCATGTTGGCTATCGTGGGCGCAGCGATATTAGTATAATTAACACGTAAATCGCCTAAGCGCAGTGCCTAATCACTGATAAGACGCGGGTGCGCTCATCACCAAAGTTTGGAATACGGGGAGACAACTGATGGACAGACACAGATAAGAGATTACTTTCTGATAAAAGTAATGATTGTTACATTGGGAACACGTTATTATATGAGTTTACCGACATGTTCGTAAGTTTGTACCCAAGGGAAGTGGATGTGTACAGCCCATTTTCAGAAAAGTAATGTTTGAAATTTTGCATTAGCTGAGTCATGCAACATATTCAAATCAGATTGGCTGATCCTTTGAGGCGCGCATAACGAACGCGTGGGAAGGCAGTGAATATAATCTGACCATTTTCTCAAGCTGTTTCACTTGAGAAATCGCTCGCCAAGATACCAGACCTTGCTAGACTAAAGAATTAGAATTCAGAATGTCTTCTTAACATACCGGACACCGTTTATTGAAGAATTTTCGACGGACTTTCAAAGCCCAGGAAATCTCTTTAACATTAAATAAGGAAACCGGGACTGAGGAAACTGAAGGACCACACACGAAGTCAGAGAGGGAACTTATTAAATTAACGACACCCCAGACGCATGCATGAGGCCGATTCGTCTCTTTTATTCATCTGAGAAAAACTTCTGTGAGCCAGGATTGGCGTAAGTTGTGATTTACATTTCATATTTTATTACTAAAATATGAACTAACATATATATATATATATATATATATATATATATATATATATATATATATATATATAATATATATATATATATATATATATATATATATATATATATATATATATATATATATATATATATATATATATATATATATATATATATATATATATTACCATGTGAATTTTAATATGTGAAACGCGCTACAGGATGTCAAATTCATTTGAGACTGGCAACCTCAGCGTATAGAATGATGATTCATGAACCACCACTGCACGGGCTGGTGATTGCTTTATTGCTAGTTTCGTAAAGAGAACTAAGAGCATAAAGTAGTTCCAGGTTTCATATGGAGCAGGGAGGGAAAGATGAAAGAAATGATGTACATTCTAAGTATAATACTTACATTTTCAAAGCAGTGTGTGGTAGATTATAATTAAGTGATTTCATATATCTTTTTTCTTTATCTTCATTTTTTTCTTCTACCTTCTCTGTCACCTACGCCTGTAAGAATTTAACCTCACATATTCAAACCTGTGTCTTTCTTTCTTATAATTTAGCAAGCAGTTTATGGCGGGTAGCATTTAATTGCATTCTCTTTGATGCAGGTTAGCGAGCAGACCTGGTCCCGCTCACCTGTAATTATCTCGGCAGCGATCATAAAAATCGCCGTAATGAGATGAGTCGGTGATGGGAAGGGGAGACAATTTGTCTATTTCCTTTGCCTGGATTCGTTCGTTGTAAGTTAATTTACAAGATGCGAACCGCCATATCAAAGACTCTCGCTATAATTCATTTACGACCACTTCTGCGGATGGCGAGAGTGAGGCGATAATATATGTAGATTATATTTCATCTAGATCTCAATATAGACCTGGCTTCGGCATTGGTGCGATAAAAGTTGTTTGATTCGCAGAATGAGAGAATTTATGTAGATTTTCCAAAGGTGCCAACATCTGGCAAGAGTTTGCTAGTTACATCTTTCCCTTTGATTCTTTGTCATTTTCAGATATTTATACCCCAGCAGTTTAGACTTCATTCATTCAGTACTGCCACAGCTTTAGAGAGACAGCTAGCGCGAGTTCTAGAAAACACTGCAATAGTAGAGTCTTAGTTTCTCGTGGAGGAAATCTTAGAAGTTTGTGTGAAGGTAAAAATATATATATGACTAGTATTGTCGAGTGATAGAATTGTTAGTTCGAATTATATCTTCACTAGATTGTATGCAGAGTGATTTACTAGTTTATTCGTCCTTATGAATTCTCTAAGTTTACTGTGTTACAGTGGATAGCGGAATAATTATATTTCTAGCTAAAACTCATTCAGTGATAAATAAATTTAATTAAATTGCTAGTAACCAGTCAGAGAGCATTTTAACTAACTAAGTAAATGCACTGATTCATCATGAGTGTTGACGAGATATGTATTTATTTATAATTCATGATGATTGATTTTTTTTAAATGACTAGAATTTATGTCACGGGAGTTTTAAACGATAAGACAAGCTCTAAGTTTGCGGTTTATAATTTAAGATAAATGACCGAAGTGAACATATTCTATTTACGCGTGGGATCGTGTATACTTTTAGGGTTGAGTATTTATGTTTTTCTCTTCCTTTTATACAGTATCTGGGTCAAGCCCAAAATCTACCAGCGGTTTCTTTTTATGTAAAGCAGAGACGAAAAGAACTATTTTTCTGAAATTTATATTGTACCTGGCATTGAGTTCCAGAGTTCTTTTCCAATAATCCAAGTTTTACAGTCGGCCCGTGGTGGCGACTAAATCAAACATTTAACATAATCAAGCCTGTGACATTATTTGATAACAACCGCTGTGTTGAGAAGAAGATAAATCCTGAACAGAGTTATTTACCTGCAACTCGAGGTAACGATCGATTATTTCAAGCTACTGTACACTTGTGAACATTAGACATCTTATTTATTTTACTACCTGGACACAAATTGAAGTGACATTTATCAGCATCCTACGTACCATAGTGAAGCGAGCGTTTCCCAAGATTTGAATTTATTAGCCTTGGAGAAGCTGGGGCTTGGTTCGCCAAAACACACCCTTGGATGGGCTGTATGTTCCTTAAACAATTGTTCCAGATGTGGTGAGAGCGCCTATTAGGTAAGAACGCATGTCTTGTGATCACAAGTGTGTCAGAGCGAGAAAATGCAGGGATGATTAATTCTTTGATTCTATAATCCATATATCCGTTGATTGTTTTTCTTCTTAAAGATTACATATGCTATCTATTTCAGAGTAGATTACAGGAAAAACCTCTGTTATTTACGGTAGAGAGAAATCCTAGACCATAGTGTATAAATCTGTGACTCTTTGTGCGCAATAACTTCTCTTATAACGGGATCTTGGTTCACCAGAGGGGGAAAGGATTACACCTATGGGTCAACTCTGTTATTGATTCCTTAACCTATGTTTATTTGTGTATTGATTTGATAGTCTAAATTTATTTACTGTGTTGTGAACATTTCTTATGATACATAAAATTTACATAAACTTATTCAAGTGTGTCGGTCAGCTCGTCCCAAAATATCTATATTCCATTGTTATAGTTTTCACGTTTGTGTGTCAAACTGTCGTCACTTATGTGAGTGTGTCGGTGAGTGGTTGATATATAGTACATCTATATAAAACTGAGCAATCTGTCTGATAAATACTTTCGGTTGTAGAGATAGGCTGAGCGAGAGGATCTCCTCGAGTCTCAGGGACAGAATTACCTAGTTTCCACCATCTCACTCGTGAAAATCTATTTCTATTATTATCTCCCACGGAGCTATCACCTGTTCTATTTCTATTCAGAAGGGACCAACCCAAGTCTTAATTCCCCTATCATAAATCTACGACACAGTGTAAATGTCCCTATAAACTTAGTCACTTTAAAATTAATGTAAGCTTTCAAGCTCTAAACCAGTGTACATGTCTATGTAAAAATATTCATTTTAAAGTTAATGGAAGTTTCAAACTTTTCAATCAGTGTAAATATAAATGAAAACATATTCAATTTATATTGTGAACACTTTTCTATCAGTGGAGATGTATATGATAACCACTAGCACAGAAGAGGAAACAAATGGTGATGAAGATGACATAAAGATGGAAGAACTGAAGGCAGCATTGGAGAAAATCAAAATGGGCAAAGCAGCAGGGCATGATGGTATAACACCAGAAATGGTTAAGTACATGGGAGCATCAGGCATCCTATTACTCTTAAGGGTCCTACAGGCAGCGTGGTGCAACAAGACCATACCAAAGGACTGGGGGATTGCCATCATAACACCAATTTTCAAAAAGGGTGACAATCGACAATGTGGAAACCATAGAGGCATATCCCTTCTCAGTGTCCCTGCTAAAATCTACTCTAGAATCCTAGAGCAGAGACTCCGACGCCTAGCTGAGCCACAATTGGATGAGGTCCAGTGCGGATTCCGAGCAAACCGAAGTACTCAAGACCTAATCTTCACACTCAGACAGCTGAGTGAAAGGCCCTTGAGTATAAGAGTGAGATCCATCTTTGTTTCATAGATCTGGAAAAGGCATTTGACAGGGTTGTCATGGAGCAGTCTATCTTTTCTGTTCCAAAATCTTCCACATTCCTTTACTCAGTCCACCCTGTCACTGTTTCACAGTCTTCCCTATGACCCCCTTCTTTTTTTTTCTCCGAGAACGCTAGTTCAGGTAGTGCTTGTATTAAATTTCGTTAAGCAGGCAATTTAGATTCGCCAGGTAGAGTTTTTGCGAAGACGGGAAAGTGTGTGTTTTTTCTTGGTGACATCAATTAACCTGTGCCTCACAGACGACCATCTATTTCCGGTCTAAAATGTATTTATCAGAGAAAATGTAACTTTACTTTACTCTCTTGATGAACACCGTGAAAAGCAGCCGAAACTAAAGTTTAAGTACATAAGACTTTTAAAGAATATACACACATCTATAAGAGACATTGTACACAACTGTGTGCAAAGTCAAGTACATGCTTATGAATATTGAATATTCAAGTTCGGACTGTGTGAAACTGAAGTGATTTTGTGCGGTGAGTTATCTCCCAAAATTATTTGTTTAATTATTGCTAAATGATACAAGTGTAATTTGCAGAAGAGGTAGCGGTTGATTATGATAAGAAATATATGTTATGCTATTGGATTTAGTTTTCTTCCATATCTATTATGTACATGTATAACATATGATTAATTTTCTTATATGATTTGCTTATAGTATTTTATTACTGTGCATTATTGCTTGACTTATTAGAAAACAACTCTGTTATAAGTATACGTTATGAAAGCTGTTGTTCCTTGCTGAAAGATAATTAAGAATTAATTATTAACTAAAGATACACCAGACTACAAGACAGACTGTTGATTGTGCAAAATAGTAAGACATATTAAGTGTAGAGGAGAGATGCTCGACTTGAAAGGATGAGGACAGAGCCTGTTAGACAATAGTCACTGAGACATCTTTTACATAAAGTGTACTGGACAGTCAAAGTCTTCAGTGGTAAGTGTGCCTATGCTCTGAGACCAAAAGTCTTCGGGGAGGAACTTAATACATGTAAAATCTCTTTAGACAAGAGATTAATGGTCCCCTTCCTTTGTTCTCCAGTGCATAGTGTCAGTAACATAGGACATGGCTTCGACCTCCCTTAATTTTACTGAGCCCAAAAATCAAGAAGGGACAGGGACTGAATCTTCACCCCTGAGTGTGAACCAGACATCCTTGAAGACACTAGTGCCACACAGGGCAGTCAGTCACCACCACGTGCTCTCATCAAGAAGTCACAGCAAAGTGTCCTCTCTGCCTACATCCTACAAGAACACTACGATAAGTATAATAAAGAGAAAGAAGATCACTACACACATACCCACCAAACGCTCAGACTTAGTCAGTGAAGAAAATAAGGCACCCCACTGGGACCTAGATTCCTTTTTTTCAGATTTAAACGTGATTATTTTCCATATTTCTTTTTCATCAGATGTAAAATAACCCTCTGTAAATGTGATTCCCTTAATAAATAGCATATTGTTTATTTACTTACTACACGTCTGAGTCAATTTGATAAAATATCATAAGCCTGTCCAGAGCTCTCTTTTTGTGATTACTTCCCTTTCTCGTTTACTGTCCTCTTTATTGTCGAATTGTCAACATCGTGTGGTGTATGTTAGTTGTGGAACAAAAGTCACGCCGGAGAACAACTTGTCTGATATTCTTACATGGTATTTAGTTACCCTTGATTCCAGACAGTTAACCTCTTGGTTTCATAACAAATAACATCACTATTACAGTATTGCAAAAAAATCAATCTATATTCTTACTGTTATCCAGAGCAGTTGACCTGTGTCGACCTTGCTCTCTCCCTTTCGCGTGACAAGGGTCCCCTGGAGCAAACTTTGGGACGGTTTGGCAAGGAAGAACATTCCAGCACCTCTGATTCATGCTATACAGAGCTTCTACAAGTCTTGCAGAAATTATGTGAGGACAGCAAACCATAAGACAGAAGAGTTCAGGACCACCACTGGTGTAAGACAAGGTGATATCCTGTCACCATATCTTTTCATACTCCTCATGGACGATGTTATCAAGTCATGTAAGGAGAGAACAAGAAAGTATTCAGTGGGATACTGGAAAATGAGACAGGTATGTATTTCAGAGCTGGCATTTGCTGATGATGTTGCCCTGATTGCTAAATCAACCTGCAAGTCTGGAAAGAAGAGCTGGAGAAGAGAGGGATGGTCATAAGTAGCTCTAAAACAAAATCCATGGTGATATCACGAGAAGAAAGAAGACATCAGATTAAGCTGGGAGAACAGTTCCTGGAGCAGGTCGACCACTTTAAATATCTCGGAGCTATTATAGACCGAAAGGGAGGCATCAAAGAAGAGTTGGCCACTCGAAAAGCAGCAGCTGGGAGACTTTTTCAGGCCATAAATCGAGGATTCCTCAGCAAGAGAGAGGTTGGTAAGAAAACGAAGATGGCTGTATACCGCTCCACCTATGTCCCAGTCTTGACATATGAATGCGAGTCATGGGCAATGACTACAACCCATAAAAGCCAGATCCAAACCTCAGAAATGAGGTATCTGAGGAAGGTGGTTGAAGTAACAAGAAGAGACATGGTCCGCAACCAGACGATACGTCAAGGCCTAAAATGCCACCCCCTGCAGACCCAAGTAGAACAGTCCCAACTAAGATGGTTTGGCCATGTCTGCAGAATGGGAGAAGATCGGCTACCACGACAAGCATGGGAAACAAAGAGCCAGGGATCCAGACCCCCAGGACGACCCAGAGTCCACTGGGAGGACAAAATTAGACAATCTTTGAAGGACCGAGGACTAGAATGGAACCAGGCCAGGAGGAAGACAGCCGATAGGATAGTCTGGCGCTCTCTCTTGCAAACCTCTACACCTCACGGTAGAAGGGGAACGACTAAGTAAGTAAGTAAGTTAATGGAAGTTTCAAACTTTTCAATCAGTGTAAATATAAATGAAAACATATTCAATTTATATTGTGAACACTTTTCTATCAGTGGAGATGTATATGTAAACAGACTCTATCTGTATTATTAACCTTTTCATTTAAATATAAAGTAACTATGAAAGCTATTCTATTTAAATGTAAAGAAATTTTATCCCGAGGGATTAAATTTAATTCTCATCGAGGGTAAATTATGAGTCAATTGGGATGGTGGTATAGGAAGATAGGAACCCATAACTTTGGGGTGGAAAACGCCATACTCAGAAGAGCGTTTCGTTCTATTCTTTAACCATAGTTATTGGTAGTACCAGCAGAAAGTACTATCTCTGGAAACGGAAAGGGGACAGTGGCCTAAGCATTAAGATGAAGGAACCACGTGGTAGACTCTCCTTGACATTTCTGGGAAACGAGCTACACCCGACAATCTTGACCGGAGACGAGCGTGAGCAGTGTGAAAAGAACCAACCCATAAGAAGGAGCAGAACCGTCATTGGCAGCTAAGTTCAAATCTATGCTGCCACTTGAACTTCTTGTAACATTTCACAATCCATAACGTGATGATAACTTTTCTTGATCCATAACTATTCAAATTATTTTTCAACTGTTAAAACTTAAGTGATTATTAAATTTTGATATTTCTAATTATACAAATTTAACTTCGATTTAATCATTTTAAAGTTACCGCATTTTTGTCTCAGTCAGTTTACTACACACACTCTAAACAGAGCTACACTAGAATAACAGAATTCCACTGAGTAAATCAGGGGTGGTTGCTTAAACGAGCTGAAATTAATAAGTGCTTAAATCCTTCACAAAAGCGTCGGCATAATTACAGAGTTAACATACTCAACCAAAGCAGTATTGTTTTTGCTTATTCTAAATATCTTGTGAAGACTCCCTGGAGATAGAAGAGTTTTCTTTCTTCTATTTACATCTCTGCCAAGAGTAATCTTATGCGAAGGTAGGCACTTTTGAAGCCTATATTAGATACTCTTGAGTTTTTGCCACTGTTGGACCACTACTGCAAAGCATGGGAGGCAATACCGTCACAAACCTTATTATTTTTTTAATTTTGTTTTTTGCCACCCCCTCCTCAAACCTCATTTGATTTCTCCATTTGTTCACAACCTCCCATTTTGTATCTTCGTCATCCCTCACAAAGTCTCACTATTGAAAGATAAGACCACTTCACTTGTCTCTCCTTCAACTCTCAAGGCATCACATATGTAATCCTTTAATTTCCTCTTGACCTATACGGCTGTCTTTTCCTTATTAGAAATTCATACTTTTCAGCAGACAAATGTAAATCAATAAAATAATTAGTTTAACTGACTGTGATCTTTTATAGCTTCGTTTGTGGGCTACAGTTTTATGGGCTTGTTTCTTTAGATTTATGTTGTCTGAACATTCGTTTGTCTTTCACTCATTCTCTGTCTCTCTTTCTTTCTCTATCTCTCATTCTCTCTATCATGCTATGCTGTCTGCTGCATCTTAGCTCTCTCTCTTTTTAGAATGTTTTGTCACCTTGTCACGGATTGCCTCCCCTGCTTTGCAGTAGTGGTCCAACAGTGACCAAAACTCAAGAGTATTTAATATTGGCGTCCAATGTATCTACCTGCGCGCAAGATTACTCTTGGCAGAGATGTAGATAGAAGGTTAATAATACTTCTACATTTTCACAAGATATTCCCAGAAGTCACGAACAATGTTGCATTGTGCTGAACATTTGTAAAACGCATTATATCTGGTCCTTCTCCTTTTGTGAAGGATTTAAGCAATGTAAACCATTCAAGCCCCCAGTTAGTGTAATCCAACGAAATCCTTCTTATAAGGTATAGCTCTGTTTAGTGTAAATATTTGTCTAAGTATTTATATATAAATTAACTCTTCTTGCTCATACGTTTGTTTTCATACATATAACTGAATCCACTATTATTGTTTTGTTTTAAAACAACAGGTAACAAATTTAATAGTGAAATAGTCTTTAACAGGTTAAAATAAATATGGAAAGATTAGTGAAATTTGGATAGTTATAAATTTCACATCATTGAGAAGTAAGTGGAAATTTTACTTTATACTTAAAGTTTAACTGGAAATGTCCCTTTTTTGCTTGTGCCTTTTAGTTAGCACTTAGCTTGTATGAGTGAGTCCTGCAGCTGTGGTACGTCAATTCTGTGATGACGAAAGCCTTCTCCACACTCTGTTCCACTGTCGGCGGTTATGGCGGATGCTTTTCTCTCACACTAGCTGAGTTAGTACCACACATCGTCTGATGGCTTGTAACCACGAACTTTAGACAAATAGAAGAAACAAATCCCCGCTGAGTACATTTGTTCGCCGCAAACTAACAGGCCCATTATCATGCGCTCCACCCACCAATGTTAACCTCTCAGAAGAATTAAATTCCCAAGCACACAGTGTAACTCAAGGAATATGATGAACATTCATCTATATCCTTCTGGGTGTTAAGTAGAAAATTGCATATGGAGTGCATGAACAATGATTTGCCTGAATTACAATTAAAAAAGGTACATAATTCTCACAAGATAATATGTTACGCCTTAGGCACATGTGATATAATCATCACTCATCACCGCTCCAGTCGGAGTCTGGGGTCGCTCTGATGTCGGGTTTCCCGCACGACTAGTCAGAAACAATCACCAGCTCTTGCTGTAGTGGTTCATGAATAAACTATTTTCATATTTTGAGGTTGCCAGCCTCATATATAACCAGTAGCATGAAAACGTGTTAAATTCACGTTTGTAATAGAAATGTTTACATTTACCCCAAATAATGGGTATACACAATCTCCTGCACAGATTAGAAATAGAATGGACACACAGCACTTTAGGTTAGATGCTGTTCGAATCACTTTGGTCTGGTAAATTAGAGTTAATTCCTCTGACGGCGGGTGTCTCTGCAAAATCACTTGCTGGAAAAAACGTGAGTTAAATTCCTCTTACGACTGTGTCTGGGAAATTAGAGTTAATTCCTGTGACGACGAGTGTCTCTGCGAAATCACTACCTGGGAAAACTTGAGTTAAAGTCCTCTTATGACTGGTAAATCTGATTACTAGGTTTCCAGTCTTTTTATATTAAAGTCCTGGTCCCTTAAGTCTTCAGTCTTGTGTTTAAATATGCGGGTTTACTCTTAAGTTTTCAGAGTTGCCCAAATACGTTGAACTGTCACTTATAAGTATGAAATACCAAGTCCAATATCTCACTGGCTTCTGGGGAGTTGTTCGCTGTACAATGCGATCTCTCTGTGTGTTCTGTGTCTGGGATTTCACTACATTATATTGTACAGTTTCTAGTTCAAATCCAGCTGGGTTTCCGCTGAATGTTCCAATCAAATTCATTGTAGATTCTGGCGAACCAATCGCTCTCTAGCACTAGAGGGGTCGGTTTGTTTATCATTATTCATCCCACGCGTATTTGAAAAATATTAAATTTAATATACACGCGTGGCCTCTTACAACAGTGATGTCATACCGTTGCATAAGGCTTCCGGCCGCACCTCTGTCTATCACAATATTGTCACCTTGTGTTCCTGGCGTAATGTCTTCCGCCCAGATGTCTACCCCGACAGATTATCTAATTATCGCCTTTATCTGCGTGCCTTCGCCAGACAGATGTCTGGTCAGACAGTGTTGTCTTCTTTCATCGTCCGCACAATACAAGCTTGTGTCAACGAGATCAGCAGCTTTTCACTGGGGTCAAATGTTGAATCGACACGTTTCCACAGGTGGTCAGACGGATTCAAAGAGATAAGCGGGTGACCGGTCTGATGACTGGGTATTGTTACGATAATACCACAGTTCACCTGGCGGGTAGTAAATACGTCTGAGGAGTGGTAAACAATAAGATACGAATTACTCCCGTAGCAAACACTGCTACAGGGAAGTGGCGTGTTAGAGACTTCACCATGCTATGTCCAGCATTGTGAAGAAATGGACGACCTTTATCGATCTTTGGTTCTCTCCGGCAGTATCGGTACATTTGTGGTACTGATTTTTATTATGTGCTGTCAATTATCGCACTTTTCTTTCTTTATTTTTCTGCTAAGTAGCAGATATGTGATGTTATCAATTCACCCTGTAGGTGATAAATATCACATTTGCTTGACGCTACCCAGATTTGTGGTTATAGTCGCGGCAAATTAACACGTACATCGGCCTGCGCTGTCGGCTTAAATCACCGATAAGACGCGGAGTTTGCGTACTCATACGACAGATAACGAGATTACTGTCTGTGTGACACCTGTGGGCAGACAGGTGTGATATAATCGCTTCCGGTCACTTGGTTAAAAGTAATCATGGATTTATTACATTTTAGACAATATGAGTCTACAAATGTGTTGGTGAGAGTGTATGCAAGACATCATATTACCATATATGGGAGACGTGACCTTTTGCAAAATTTTTCCATGTAGGAAATATTTTGAAAGTGCCACACTCGACCTGTTTGAAATGATTGGATCTTTCTGATTAGATTCATAACAACATTGAGGGGAATATAGCCTGACCATTTTCGCAGTGAATTTCAAGCTCGCCGAGACAACCTCAGACCTCGCCAGAGTGAAGATAGCTTCATAATTCCTTTTTGTTAACCGGATCTTTTATTGGAGAACCAGATATGACTTAAAAAAGCACAGGAAATCTCTACATTTTAATAAGGAACACCGGGACTAGGAAACTGAAGAAACACGGAGTCAGAGGGGGAATCTATGGTCAAAATTAAAGACATCCCAGACGCGTGTAAGAGAACGATTCGTCTCTTTTATTCCTCTGAGCAAAGAAAGTCTGTAGCCAAGATTGGTGTAAGTAGTGCCTTAATCAAACTGTTCATGCACACAGTCATTTGTGCACTTTTCTATTTTCGGGAGAGTACATATAAGGGAAACAATACAATTATTGTCTAATTTTCAACCAGAGTTGCACCCCCTTAGCTGTGGTTGAAAGTTAATGTACTCTCTCGAAAATAGAAAAAGTGCGCAAATGACGGTGTGCAAAATGTGACTGACCGACCGACGTACTTACGGCGGGTATTATGGTATTGAATATATATATATATCTGTGTGTGTGTGTGTGTGCGCGTGCGTGCGCGTGCGTGCGTGCGCGCGTGTGTGTGTGTGATATCTGCGTAACGCGTATTGGTGTTCTACCTAGTAGCCGAATAAAGAGTGCAAGAAATGAATATAGTTAAGTTCTGCACGCAGTCACACCGCAGACTAGATCACAGTTTAGAAATTAACCAGACAGGACAAGCGGCAGTTCGGGTGAATCCGGAAGTTTCCGGAATTGGCTTCGGTGCATTTTGGGAGTTGTCTTGTAACCATGCAAACATTTATATATTTTTTATGCGGAAGCTAAAGTCAACAAGGGTGTTAAACCGCACGAGGTTTGAAGTCTTAGACATTGTGATTTGCAATATTTATTGAACTTATATTGGCAAGATTGGTTAGAGCGCTTGTCTCTCGCGGCAAAATTACTGGGCCCCGAGTTCGAAACCTGGAAGAGATTGGAGAGTATGAATTAATTTTAAATGGATGGGTATTGAGCAATGGATGGTGGACGAGAATATGGAGAAAACAAAGACAGATTTAAAAAAAAAAAAAGGATATTGAAGATTTGAGGAGAATTAGATTGATATGGAGGAGTTGGGAAATGGAAAGAGGTAGCAGTAGGAAGGGATGGAGAAGGACGAGATGAATGGTCAATAATAAGGAAAGTATCTGGCAGAAGTAGCTGTATTTGACACAGTGAAGTGGAAAGTGTGTTACACAACCCCTCCGTTTGGAACTGGGCTTGTAACCGCCCTTTGTAGATATTACCATAGTATCTGGGGACAGCAAATAATCACAGTAATTCTTTCCATAATGAAATAAAAAGAGGTACGAATAAACGAGAGCATGTAAAATTCAGCCTGAGATAAAACTAAGGAATATTGAGTGGATTTACTGCAGGACCACATGAAATCCTTTGTCGTGGCTTCCTGTATAGTGGACAGCTGCAGTGTTAGTCCAAAGCACTATAAAGAAGCAAGGAAAATATAACAACATTTTATTGGAAAAGACGAAGTCACTGAAAAACTGAAATAGATTCTTCCATGATTAAAATATGTGTTTAATCTACTTTTTGTATTTTGTGTGTGTGTGGGACATTCAAGTATTCTTACTGCGAAGAAATAAAAAGATTTTTCTTTAACCATTGCGGTCTACATGAGTGCGTAATTCTGGTTATACCATTCAAACATGCGTTTATTCTGTTTAAAAATGAAGGTTATGTAAGTTATTTCTTGTTTAACATTCTATTATTAAGGCTTTTTTATCCTCTCTCGGACTGCAGTGGAAACGATTTGCGATTTCTCATGGTAAAGCCAGATTTTTATATATTGTTTTTCACCATCATTTACCATCATTATTATCATTACATTTTAGCCCCACAGGAGCACAACAACTGTTGTAGTGTGTGTTTTTTGTGTGTGGGGCAATGTTTTTCCTGCTAAACTTCTGACTGCCGGACTATCATCATTATGATAACTACCTGGTCTTGTTATCTCCTTCTTTATTGCAGAACGTATATGTTAGATTTTAAGGGATTCTTGCACGTAAGTTGATATCTACAAACAATATAAACGTAGTCACTTAGTGGATACTGCCGTAGGCAAGTGAAGCGTTACAGACTTTATAAGATGAATGTAACCAGATACTTTCCTCGCTATCTTTTTCTTCCCTAGCTCAAGAGTAGGGTATGGTTCCCATTTTAATACCTCGGTAGACTGAAGCGTGATGCGACCTCGTTTTAAACCTGGTACTTTGACGTAGCGTCCGATTCACAGAGTGGTTAGAGCGCTGGTCTCTCGCAGCAAAGGTGCCTGGTTCGAATCAAGGTACCGACACGCTGCAGTTTATCCAGATGTAAATGGGTACCTGACTCTGCTCTTTGAGTTAGGGAAGGAAAAGGCAGCGAGGAAGGGCACTGGTTACCCCACCTCTCGATGCTGAACCTAGTATAGTGAAGTCTCTAACACTTCACTTCTCTACGGCAGTATCTGCTATGGGACTACCTTGACCTTTCATAATCATATATACCTTTTTGCAAATATATATGGATGGCTCTTTCCCAATGTTCTTCCCGTAGTGAAGGTTCCAAAGATCGTCTACTTGGCCACCCAAGGAATATTGTATATCTTCCTAGCCCTTAAGTATCATAGATACTAGGTGGCACTCCTGTATTTTACCTGTTAACATATCATATAAGACGGGTATGTTAATGATATAAATGTAATTATAGTGTACTTTTGCCTTGAAAGATGCTATAACTTTTAATTCACATCTTCTACTCAAATGATATGGTAACGAGTATCCCAAAATGCCCTATATAAAACAGGGAAAAAAACGGTGGAAGTACTTTGATCCACCATCAGTAGCACTTGACACAATGCTATCAGTAGGCCTATTGTCGTATATGGTAGGCAAATATAGAAACAGTTTGCTGGCCAAGTAATCAGACTACTTGAGCGTTCTCTCTTGAGCTGCGCTCCTGGAGCTGAAATGTTTTGATTTTAAGTGTACATCTCTACTTGTAGTCTAGTTTAGAATTTGTTTAATGCACTCAAGAAGGACAGATAAACTAGACGTTTAAGAAATAAGCAGTCTGTTTTTCTGGTAAGGGCTTTTGGAAGATGTTACTGAACCCTAATAATCTACAATTGATAATATTATCGTTATAATGAGGCTTGTCCCAACTTGTCTATCTCTTCAAGTATCTTGTATAAGTCTCATCAACTCGTTTACTTTCTTTGGCTAATGCTGTCAGTGGACTACTAGTGGTTTTTTAAAATGTACTTCGAATGTAACATTATGTATATTTATAGCAAAGAGTCCCTACGGTTTGGGACCACTGAGGTTAATTGTTTAGCCTGTTTCAGTGTAGTCATTCCTTTGGTGCGTGAATTTAGACACAACATACCGACATGTCTCTTTCTTGATGGTGCCATTTGTTTTTAACCTGCGCCGTATGAGGAGACTGATATGACCTTACATTTACATACCTAGGATGCATAGTAACATCAGACGGCGGAACAAGCAAAGACATCAACAACAGAATGGATAAATAGAGAACAGCCTTTGCTAATTTAAACATCTGGAAGTCCTCTCAGTATAGCACAAACATCAAATTAAGATTATATGAGAGCTGTGTACTTTCTCTGCTTCTCTATGGTGTGAAATGCTGGAGAGTAACAGAGAAGGAAATGTTGAAGTTGTCCTCTTTCCACACAATATGCCTAAGGAAAATTCTCCTAATCTTTTGGCCGAATACCATCACCAATCACGAACTGCTCACTCGGAGCAACCAAGAGGACATGCACACCATCATAGCTGGTAGACGCTGGAGTTGGCTTGGCCACGTCCTCAGAAGAGACCCTGATGCCATCACTAGAACAGCTATGCTATGGACCCCTGAAGGAAAGCGAAAGAGAGGCCGACCAGAAACAACTTGGAGGAGAACTGTGGAGGTCGAGATGCAAAGAATGAACCATAGCTGAAGCACTGCACGAAGGATGGCCGCCGACCGAGCAAAGTGGAAGCAGTTTTTTGCTGCCCAACAAGACGCCACCAGGCGTGGTGGCCACTGATCGGCGGCTAAGGAACAAAGAAGAAATAATATAGACAGAGTTGGAGGGACAGACAGTGATATCAAAATAAGAATACAAAAGATAAAAGACAAGCTTTCCTTGCATTAGGACATACATGGAAATCAAAAGAAATCAAACACAACACAAAAATAAGAATCTTCAACTCTCATAACAAGTCAGTCCCATTATATGGCTCCGCAACATGGAGAATAATAACAGCAGCAACAACAATCAAGAAATGACAGACTTTCATAAATGAGTGCTTGCGTAGAATAAAAGATTTGAAATGGTATGACAAGGTCACCATTGCGGAACTGATTACAAGAACTAGACAAGTGCCAGTGTGACAAGAGATGACAAGAGGCTGGAGATGGGGATAGGACACACATTGAGGAAACATGTTGACAGCATTACAAGGCAGTCCTTGTTCTGGCATTCCCGGGTAAGAGATGTAGGGAGATACCGACAAATACTCGGAGAAGAGATTTGGAGGCTGAAATGTCAGGGATGATGAAGACATGGAAAAACCTAGACCTGATGGCACGCGACATGAAGACTTGGCATGAGTTTATTGAAAATCTATGCCCCTTATATATATATATATGTATATATATATATATATATATATAATATATATATATATATATATATATATATATATATATATATATATATATATATATATATATATATATATATATATATATATATATATATATATATATATATATATATATATATATATATATATATATATATAACATATATATATAATTTATATGTATGCTTCAGCAGACGCTACATAATTTCTGTTTACTTAATCATTATTTCTTTGTCTGCTTCAGCAGACATTATATTATTTATGTTTACTTGATCATTATTTCTATGTATGCTTCAGCAGACACTATATGATTTCTATCTATCTGTTTCTTCGTCTTCTTTGATTCTTAGCCGCTGACTGCCAAAGCAGTCAGTGGCCATCACGCCTGGTGTCGTCTTGTAGGGCAGCAATCCTTCGTGCAGTGCCCCAGCTCTGGTTCATTCTTTGCATCTAGGCTTCCACAGTTCTCCGCCAAATTGTTTTTTTTTTGGTCGGCCTCTCTTTTGCTCACCTTCATGGGTCTATATCATAGCTGTTCTTGTGATGGCATCAGGTCTCTTCTGAGGACGTGGCCAACTCAGCTCCAACATCTGTCAGCTATGATGATGTGCATGTCCTCTTGGTTGCTCCGAGTAAGCAGTTCTTGATTGTTGATGGTATTCGGCCAACAGATTCGGAGAATTTTCCTTGTGTGGAAAGAGGACAATTTCGACATTTTCTTCTCTGTTACTCTCCAGCATTCCACACCATAGAGAAGCACAGAAAGTACACAGCTCTCATATAATCTTAATGTGGTTTTTGTGCTGTACTGAGAGGACTTCCATAAGTTGTTTAGACAAGCAAAAGCTGTTCTCGCTTTATTCATTCTGTTGTTGATGCCTTTGCTTGTTCCGCCGTCTGCTGTTACTATGCGTCCCAGGTATGTACAAAAGACTGTTCCAGCTTCTGGTTCCTTACTGTTCTGGGCTCAGGATTGCCTACATTGAGTGTCATGATCTCTGTCTTCTTTAGATTGATGTTCAGACCCACATGCTGGCTATACTTATTCAGTCTATCTGTTTTTTCTTGAATGTGCGAATAGTGCAATGTCATCTGCATATTCCAGATCTTCTAGTGTAGAAAACGTCCATCTTGTTCCTCCAGAACTGCCCTATGTTGTCTGGTGCATCACCCAATCTATGACTGTCCAAAAAAAAGTGGTTCATAAAGGGCATCCCTGTCGTACTCTTGTCTTCACCTCAAAAGTTAGGTTGCTCTGCCCAACACTACAAGTAAAGTCAGCATAGAAGCTTTTTATGATGGTCTATCGGTTTACTTGGTCATTATTTCTCACTACACATCATCTATCTCAAAATTATTTATGCGCGTCTCGCAACATTTCCATTAGTTATTTCTCATTGTATCCCAGTGCATCATTTCATTTCATCTTCTGACATCACATTATTTCTCCTCATATGTCACGACAACATACAACCTTGTCACAAAACGGGGCGGCCCCTCTCGATCTTTGTTTCACTCTGGAAATATCGGTACATTTGTGGTACTGATTTCATTGTATGCTTTCATTTGTCGCACTTTCTTTCTTTCTTTCTTTTTCTGCTATGTGTAGCAGATATTATGTATTTTCCTTCTTACACCCTTCTCAGGGATAAGTAGACATGTCTGATTGTTATCCATTTCTCCCTGCGATACAAGGAGTGGTAGCGACATAACCATGTTGGCTATCGTGGGCGCAGCGATATTAGTATAATTAACACGTAAATCGCCTAAGCGCAGTGCCTAATCACTGATAAGACGCGGGTGCGCTCATCACCAAAGTTTGGAATACGGGGAGACAACTGATGGACAGACACAGATAAGAGATTACTTTCTGATAAAAGTAATGATTGTTACATTGGGAACACGTTATTATATGAGTTTACCGACATGTTCGTAAGTTTGTACCCAAGGGAAGTGGATGTGTACAGCCCATTTTCAGAAAAGTAATGTTTGAAATTTTGCATTAGCTGAGTCATGCAACATATTCAAATCAGATTGGCTGATCCTTTGAGGCGCGCATAACGAACGCGTGGGAAGGCAGTGAATATAATCTGACCATTTTCTCAAGCTGTTTCACTTGAGAAATCGCTCGCCAAGATACCAGACCTTGCTAGACTAAAGAATTAGAATTCAGAATGTCTTCTTAACATACCGGACACCGTTTATTGAAGAATTTTCGACGGACTTTCAAAGCCCAGGAAATCTCTTTAACATTAAATAAGGAAACCGGGACTGAGGAAACTGAAGGACCACACACGAAGTCAGAGAGGGAACTTATTAAATTAACGACACCCCAGACGCATGCATGAGGCCGATTCGTCTCTTTTATTCATCTGAGAAAAACTTCTGTGAGCCAGGATTGGCGTAAGTTGTGATTTACATTTCATATTTTATTACTAAAATATGAACTAACATATATATATATATATATATATATATATATATATATATATATATATATATATATATATATATATATATATATATATATATATATATATATATATATATTACCATGTGAATTTTAATATGTGAAACGCGCTACAGGATGTCAAAGTCATTTGAGACTGGCAACCTCAGCGTATAGAATGATGATTCATGAACCACCACTGCACGGGCTGGTGATTGCTTTATTGCTAGTTTCGTAAAGAGAACTAAGAGCATAAAGTAGTTCCAGGTTTCATATGGAGCAGGGAGGGAAAGATGAAAGAAATGATGTACATTCTAAGTATAATACTTACATTTTCAAAGCAGTGTGTGGTAGATTATAATTAAGTGATTTCATATATCTTTTTTCTTTATCTTCATTTTTTTCTTCTACCTTCTCTGTCACCTACGCCTGTAAGAATTTAACCTCACATATTCAAACCTGTGTCTTTCTTATAATTTAGCAAGCAGTTTATGGCGGGTAGCATTTAATTGCATTCTCTTTGATGCAGGTTAGCGAGCAGACCTGGTCCCGCTCACCTGTAATTATCTCGGCAGCGATCATAAAAATCGCCGTAATGAGATGAGTCGGTGATGGGAAGGGGAGACAATTTGTCTATTTCCTTTGCCTGGATTCGTTCGTTGTAAGTTAATTTACAAGATGCGAACCGCCATATCAAAGACTCTCGCTATAATTCATTTACGACCACTTCTGCGGATGGCGAGAGTGAGGCGATAATATATGTAGATTATATTTCATCTAGATCTCAATATAGACCTGGCTTCGGCATTGGTGCGATAAAAGTTGTTTGATTCGCAGAATGAGAGAATTTATGTAGATTTTCCAAAGGTGCCAACATCTGGCAAGAGTTTGCTAGTTACATCTTTCCCTTTGATTCTTTGTCATTTTCAGATATTTATACCCCAGCAGTTTAGACTTCATTCATTCAGTACTGCCACAGCTTTAGAGAGACAGCTAGCGCGAGTTCTAGAAAACACTGCAATAGTAGAGTCTTAGTTTCTCGTGGAGGAAATCTTAGAAGTTTGTGTGAAGGTAAAAATATATATATGACTAGTATTGTCGAGTGATAGAATTGTTAGTTCGAATTATATCTTCACTAGATTGTATGCAGAGTGATTTACTAGTTTATTCGTCCTTTGAATTCTCTAAGTTTACTGTGTTACAGTGGATAGCGGAATAATTATATTTCTAGCTAAAACTCATTCAGTGATAAATAAATTTAATTAAATTGCTAGTAACCAGTCAGAGAGCATTTTAACTAACTAAGTAAATGCACTGATTCATCATGAGTGTTGACGAGATATGTATTTATTTATAATTCATGATGATTGATTTTTTTTAATGACTAGAATTTATGTCACGGGAGTTTTAAACGATAAGACAAGCTCTAAGTTTGCGGTTTATAATTTAAGATAAATGACCGAAGTGAACATATTCTATTTACGCGTGGGATCGTGTATACTTTTAGGGTTGAGTATTTATGTTTTTCTCTTCCTTTTATACAGTATCTGGGTCAAGCCCAAAATCTACCAGCGGTTTCTTTTTATGTAAAGCAGAGACGAAAAGAACTATTTTTCTGAAATTTATATTGTACCTGGCATTGAGTTCCAGAGTTCTTTTCCAATAATCCAAGTTTTACAGTCGGCCCGTGGTGGCGACTAAATCAAACATTTAACATAATCAAGCCTGTGACATTACTTGATAACAACCGCTGTGTTGAGAAGAAGATAAATCCTGAACAGAGTTATTTACCTGCAACTCGAGGTAACGATCGATTATTTCAAGCTACTGTACACTTGTGAACATTAGACATCTTATTTATTTTACTACCTGGACAAAAATTGAAGTGACATTTATCAGCATCCTACGTACCATAGTGAAGCGAGCGTTTCCCAAGATTTGAATTTATTAGCCTTGGAGAAGCTGGGGCTTGGTTCGCCAAAACACACCCTTGGATGGGCTGTATGTTCCTTAAACAATTGTTCCAGATGTGGTGAGAGCGCCTATTAGGTAAGAACGCATGTCTTGTGATCACAAGTGTGTCAGAGCGAGAAAATGCAGGGATGATTAATTCTTTGATTCTATAATCCATATATCCGTTGATTGTTTTTCTTCTTAAAGATTACATATGCTATCTATTTCAGAGTAGATTACAGGAAAAACCTCTGTTATTTACGGTAGAGAGAAATCCTAGACCATAGTGTATAAATCTGTGACTCTTTGTGCGCAATAACTTCTCTTATAACGGGATCTTGGTTCACCAGAGGGGGAAAGGATTACACCTATGGGTCAACTCTGTTATTGATTCCTTAACCTATGTTTATTTGTGTATTGATTTGATAGTCTAAATTTATTTACTGTGTTGTGAACATTTCTTATGATAAATAAAATTTACATAAACTTATTCAAGTGTGTCGGTCAGCTCGTCCCAAAATATCTATATTCCATTGTTATAGTTTTCACGTTTGTGTGTCAAACTGTCGTCACTTATGTGAGTGTGTCGGTGAGTGGTTGATATATAGTACATCTATATAAAACTGAGCAATCTGTCTGATAAATACTTTCGGTTGTAGAGATAGGCTGAGCGAGAGGATCTCCTCGAGTCTCAGGGACAGAATTACCTAGTTTCCACCATCTCACTCGTGAAAATCTATTTCTATTATTATCTCCCACGGAGCTATCACCTGTTCTATTTCTATTCAGAAGGGACCAACCCAAGTCTTAATTCCCCTATCATAAATCTACGACACAGTGTAAATGTCCCTATAAACTTAGTCACTTTAAAATTAATGTAAGCTTTCAAGCTCTAAACCAGTGTACATGTCTATGTAAAAATATTCATTTTAAAGTTAATGGAAGTTTCAAACTTTTCAATCAGTGTAAATATAAATGAAAACATATTCAATTTATATTGTGAACACTTTTCTATCAGTGGAGATGTATATGATAACCACTAGCACAGAAGAGGAAACAAATGGTGATGAAGATGACATAAAGATGGAAGAACTGAAGGCAGCATTGGAGAAAATCAAAATGGGCAAAGCAGCAGGGCATGATGGTATAACACCAGAAATGGTTAAGTACATGGGAGCATCAGGCATCCTATTACTCTTAAGGGTCCTACAGGCAGCGTGGTGCAACAAGACCATACCAAAGGACTGGGGGATTGCCATCATAACACCAATTTTCAAAAAGGGTGACAATCGACAATGTGGAAACCATAGAGGCATATCCCTTCTCAGTGTCCCTGCTAAAATCTACTCTAGAATCCTAGAGCAGAGACTCCGACGCCTAGCTGAGCCACAATTGGATGAGGTCCAGTGCGGATTCCGAGCAAACCGAAGTACTCAAGACCTAATCTTCACACTCAGACAGCTGAGTGAAAAGGCCCTTGAGTATAAAAGTGAGATCCATCTTTGTTTCATAGATCTGGAAAAGGCATTTGACAGGGTTGTCATGGAGCAGTCTATCTTTTCTGTTCCAAAATCTTCCACATTCCTTTACTCAGTCCACCCTGTCACTGTTTCACAGTCTTCCCTATGACCCCCTTCTTTTTTTTCTCCGAGAACGCTAGTTCAGGTAGTGCTTGTATTAAATTTCGTTAAGCAGGCAATTTAGATTCGCCAGGTAGAGTTTTTGCGAAGACGGGAAAGTGTGTGTTTTTCTTGGTGACATCAATTAACCTGTGCCTCACAGACGACCATCTATTTCCGGTCTAAAATGTATTTATCAGAGAAAATGTAACTTTACTTTACTCTCTTGATGAACACCGTGAAAAGCAGCCGAAACTAAAGTTTAAGTACATAAGACTTTTAAAGAATATACACACATCTATAAGAGACATTGTACACAACTGTGTGCAAAGTCAAGTACATGCTTATGAATATTGAATATTCAAGTTCGGACTGTGTGAAACTGAAGTGATTTTGTGCGGTGAGTTATCTCCCAAAATTATTTGTTTAATTATTGCTAAATGATACAAGTGTAATTTGCAGAAGAGGTAGCGGTTGATTATGATAAGAAATATATGTTATGCTATTGGATTTAGTTTTCTTCCATATCTATTATGTACATGTATAACATATGATTAATTTTCTTATATGATTTGCTTATAGTATTTTATTACTGTGCATTATTGCTTGACTTATTAGAAAACAACTCTGTTATAAGTATACGTTATGAAAGCTGTTGTTCCTTGCTGAAAGATAATTAAGAATTAATTATTAACTAAAGATACACCAGACTACAAGACAGACTGTTGATTGTGCAAAATAGTAAGACATATTAAGTGTAGAGGAGAGATGCTCGACTTGAAAGGATGAGGACAGAGCCTGTTAGACAATAGTCACTGAGACATCTTTTACATAAAGTGTACTGGACAGTCAAAGTCTTCAGTGGTAAGTGTGCCTATGCTCTGAGACCAAAAGTCTTCGGGGAGGAACTTAATACATGTAAAATCTCTTTAGACAAGAGATTAATGGTCCCCTTCCTTTGTTCTCCAGTGCATAGTGTCAGTAACATAGGACATGGCTTCGACCTCCCTTAATTTTACTGAGCCCAAAAATCAAGAAGGGACAGGGACTGAATCTTCACCCCTGAGTGTGAACCAGACATCCTTGAAGACACTAGTGCCACACAGGGCAGTCAGTCACCACCACGTGCTCTCATCAAGAAGTCACAGCAAAGTGTCCTCTCTGCCTACATCCTACAAGAACACTACGATAAGTATAATAAAGAGAAAGAAGATCACTACACACATACCCACCAAACGCTCAGACTTAGTCAGTGAAGAAAATAAGGCACCCCACTGGGACCTAGATTCCTTTTTTTCAGATTTAAACGTGATTATTTTCCATATTTCTTTTTCATCAGATGTAAAATAACCCTCTGTAAATGTGATTCCCTTAATAAATAGCATATTGTTTATTTACTTACTACACGTCTGAGTCAATTTGATAAAATATCATAAGCCTGTCCAGAGCTCTCTTTTTGTGATTACTTCCCTTTCTCGTTTACTGTCCTCTTTATTGTCGAATTGTCAACATCGTGTGGTGTATGTTAGTTGTGGAACAAAAGTCACGCCGGAGAACAACTTGTCTGATATTCTTACATGGTATTTAGTTACCCTTGATTCCAGACAGTTAACCTCTTGGTTTCATAACAAATAACATCACTATTACAGTATTGCAAAAAAATCAATCTATATTCTTACTGTTATCCAGAGCAGTTGACCTGTGTCGACCTTGCTCTCTCCCTTTCGCGTGACAAGGGTCCCCTGGAGCAAACTTTGGGACGGTTTGGCAAGGAAGAACATTCCAGCACCTCTGATTCATGCTATACAGAGCTTCTACAAGTCTTGCAGAAATTATGTGAGGACAGCAAACCATAAGACAGAAGAGTTCAGGACCACCACTGGTGTAAGACAAGGTGATATCCTGTCACCATATCTTTTCATACTCCTCATGGACGATGTTATCAAGTCATGTAAGGAGAGAACAAGAAAGTATTCAGTGGGATACTGGAAAATGAGACAGGTATGTATTTCAGAGCTGGCATTTGCTGATGATGTTGCCCTGATTGCTAAATCAACCTGCAAGTCTGGAAAGAAGAGCTGGAGAAGAGAGGGATGGTCATAAGTAGCTCTAAAACAAAATCCATGGTGATATCACGAGAAGAAAGAAGACATCAGATTAAGCTGGGAGAACAGTTCCTGGAGCAGGTCGACCACTTTAAATATCTCGGAGCTATTATAGACCGAAAGGGAGGCATCAAAGAAGAGTTGGCCACTCGAAAAGCAGCAGCTGGGAGACTTTTTCAGGCCATAAATCGAGGATTCCTCAGCAAGAGAGAGGTTGGTAAGAAAACGAAGATGGCTGTATACCGCTCCACCTATGTCCCAGTCTTGACATATGAATGCGAGTCATGGGCAATGACTACAACCCATAAAAGCCAGATCCAAACCTCAGAAATGAGGTATCTGAGGAAGGTGGTTGAAGTAACAAGAAGAGACATGGTCCGCAACCAGACGATACGTCAAGGCCTAAAATCCCACCCCCTGCAGACCCAAGTAGAACAGTCCCAACTAAGATGGTTTGGCCATGTCTGCAGAATGGGAGAAGATCGGCTACCACGACAAGCATGGGAAACAAAGAGCCAGGGATCCAGACCCCCAGGACGACCCAGAGTCCACTGGGAGGACAAAATTAGACAATCTTTGAAGGACCGAGGACTAGAATGGAACCAGGCCAGGAGGAAGACAGCCGATAGGATAGTCTGGCGCTCTCTCTTGCAAACCTCTACACCTCACGGTAGAAGCGGAACGACTAAGTAAGTAAGTAAGTTAATGGAAGTTTCAAACTTTTCAATCAGTGTAAATATAAATGAAAACATATTCAATTTATATTGTGAACACTTTTCTATCAGTGGAGATGTATATGTAAACAGACTCTATCTGTATTATTAACCTTTTCATTTAAATATAAAGTAACTATGAAAGCTATTCTATTTAAATGTAAAGAAATTTTATCCCGAGGGATTAAATTTAATTCTCATCGAGGGTAAATTATGAGTTAATTGGGATGGTGGTATAGGAAGATAGGAACCCATAACTTTGGGGTGGAAAACGCCATACTCAGAAGAGCGTTTCGTTCTATTCTTTAACCATAGTTATTGGTAGTACCAGCAGAAAGTACTATCTCTGGAAACGGAAAGGGGACAGTGGCCTAAGCATTAAGATGAAGGAACCACGTGGTAGACTCTCCTTGACATTTCTGGGAAACGAGCTACACCCGACAATCTTGACCGGAGACGAGCGTGAGCAGTGTGAAAAGAACCAACCCATAAGAAGGAGCAGAACCGTCATTGGCAGCTAAGTTCAAATCTATGCTGCCACTTGAACTTCTTGTAACATTTCACAATCCATAACGTGATGATAACTTTTCTTGATCCATAACTATTCAAATTATTTTTCAACTGTTAAAACTTAAGTGATTATTAAATTTTGATATTTCTAATTATACAAATTTAACTTCGATTTAATCATTTTAAAGTTACCGCATTTTTGTCTCAGTCAGTTTACTACACACACTCTAAACAGAGCTACACTAGAATAACAGAATTCCACTGAGTAAATCAGGGGTGGTTGCTTAAACGAGCTGAAATTAATAAGTGCTTAAATCCTTCACAAAAGCGTCGGCATAATTACAGAGTTAACATACTCAACCAAAGCAGTATTGTTTTTGCTTATTCTAAATATCTTGTGAAGACTCCCTGGAGATAGAAGAGTTTTCTTTCTTCTATTTACATCTCTGCCAAGAGTAATCTTATGCGAAGGTAGGCACTTTTGAAGCCTATATTAGATACTCTTGAGTTTTTGCCACTGTTGGACCACTACTGCAAAGCATGGGAGGCAATACCGTCACAAACCTTATTATTTTTTTAATTTTGTTTTTTGCCACCCCCTCCTCAAACCTCATTTGATTTCTCCATTTGTTCACAACCTCCCATTTTGTATCTTCGTCATCCCTCACAAAGTCTCACTATTGAAAGATAAGACCACTTCACTTGTCTCTCCTTCAACTCTCAAGGCATCACATATGTAATCCTTTAATTTCCTCTTGACCTATACGGCTGTCTTTTCCTTATTAGAAATTCATACTTTTCAGCAGACAAATGTAAATCAATAAAATAATTAGTTTAACTGACTGTGATCTTTTATAGCTTCGTTTGTGGGCTACAGTTTTATGGGCTTGTTTCTTTAGATTTATGTTGTCTGAACATTCGTTTGTCTTTCACTCATTCTCTGTCTCTCTTTCTTTCTCTATCTCTCATTCTCTCTATCATGCTATGCTGTCTGCTGCATCTTATCTCTCTCTTTTTAGAATGTTTTGTCACCTTGTCACGGATTGCCTCCCCTGCTTTGCAGTAGTGGTCCAACAGTGACCAAAACTCAAGAGTATTTAATATTGGCGTCCAATGTATCTACCTGCGCGCAAGATTACTCTTGGCAGAGATGTAGATAGAAGGTTAATAATACTTCTACATTTTCACAAGATATTCCCAGAAGTCACGAACAATGTTGCATTGTGCTGAACAATTGTTAACGCATTATATCTGGTACGTCTCCTTTTGTGAAGGATTTAAGCAATGTAAACCATTCAAGCCCCCAGTTAGTGTAATCCAACGAAATCCTTCTTATAAGGTATAGCTCTGTTTAGTGTAAATATTTGTCTAAGTATTTATATATAAATTAACTCTTCTTGCTCATACGTTTGTTTTCATACATATAACTGAATCCACTATTATTGTTTTGTTTTAAAACAACAGGTAACAAATTTAATAGTGAAATAGTCTTTAACAGGTTAAAATAAATATGGAAAGATTAGTGAAATTTGGATAGTTATAAATTTCACATCATTGAGAAGTAAGTGGAAATTTTACTTTATACTTAAAGTTTAACTGGAAATGTCCCTTTTTTGCTTGTGCCTTTTAGTTAGCACTTAGCTTGTATGAGTGAGTCCTGCAGCTGTGGTACATCAATTCTGTGATGACGAAAGCCTTCTCCACACTCTGTTCCACTGTCGGCGGTTATGGCGGATGCTTTTCTCTCACACTAGCTGAGTTAGTACCACAAATCGTCTGATGGCTTGTAACCACGAACTTTAGACAAATAGAAGAAACAAATCCCCGCTGAGTACATTTGTTCGCCGCAAACTAACAGGCCCATTATCATGCGCTCCACCCACCAATGTTAACCTCTCAGAAGAATTAAATTCCCAAGCACACAGTGTAACTCAAGGAATATGATGAACATTCATCTATATCCTTCTGGGTGTTAAGTAGAAAATTGCATATGGAGTGCATGAACAATGATTTGCCTGAATTACAATTAAAAAAGGTACATAATTCTCACAAGATAATATGTTACGCCTTAGGCACATGTGATATAATCATCACTCATCACCGCTCCAGTCGGAGTCTGGGGTCGCTCTGATGTCGGGTTTCCCGCACGACTAGTCAGAAACAATCACCAGCTCTTGCTGTAGTGGTTCATGAATAAACTATTTTCATATTTTGAGGTTGCCAGCCTCATATATAACCAGTAGCATGAAAACGTGTTAAATTCACGTTTGTAATAGAAATGTTTACATTTACCCCAAATAATGGGTATACACAATCTCCTGCACAGATTAGAAATAGAATGGACACACAGCACTTTAGGTTAGATGCTGTTCGAATCACTTTGGTCTGGTAAATTAGAGTTAATTCCTCTGACGGCGGGTGTCTCTGCAAAATCACTTGCTGGAAAAACGTGAGTTAAATTCCTCTTACGACTGTGTCTGGGAAATTAGAGTTAATTCCTGTGACGACGAGTGTCTCTGCGAAATCACTACCTGGGAAAACTTGAGTTAAAGTCCTCTTATGACTGGTAAATCTGATTACTAGGTTTCCAGTCTTTTTATATTAAAGTCCTGGTCCCTTAAGTCTTCAGTCTTGTGTTTAAATATGCGGGTTTACTCTTAAGTTTTCAGAGTTGCCCAAATACGTTGAACTGTCACTTATAAGTATGAAATACCAAGTCCAATATCTCACTGGCTTCTGGGGAGTTGTTCGCTGTACAATGCGATCTCTCTGTGTGTTCTGTGTCTGGGATTTCACTACATTATATTGTACAGTTTCTAGTTCAAATCCAGCTGGGTTTCCGCTGAATGTTCCAATCAAATTCATTGTAGATTCTGGCGAACCAATCGCTCTCTAGCACTAGAGGGGGCGGTTTGTTTATCATTATTCATCCCACGCGTATTTGAAAAATATTAAATTTAATATACACGCGTGGCCTCTTACAACAGTGATGTCATACCATTGCATAAGGCTTCCGGCCGCACCTCTGTCTATCACAATATTGTCACCTTGTGTTCCTGGCGTAATGTCTTCCGCCCAGATGTCTACCCCGACAGATTATCTAATTATCGCCTTTATCTGCGTGCCTTCGCCAGACAGATGTCTGGTCAGACAGTGTTGTCTTCTTTCATCGTCCGCACAATACAAGCTTGTGTCAACGCGATCAGCAGCTTTTCACTGGGGTCAAATGTTGAATCGACACGTTTCCACAGGTGGTCAGACGGATTCAAAGAGATAAGCGGGTGACCGGTCTGATGACTGGGTATTGTTACGATAATACCACAGTTCACCTGGCGGGTAGTAAATACGTCTGAGGAGTGGTAAACAATAAGATACGAATTACTCCCGTAGCAAACACTGCTACAGGGAAGTGGCGTGTTAGAGACTTCACCATGCTATGTCCAGCATTGTGAAGAAATGGACGACCTTTATCGATCTTTGGTTCTCTCCGGCAGTATCGGTACATTTGTGGTACTGATTTTTATTATGTGCTGTCAATTATCGCACTTTTCTTTCTTTCTTTATTTTTCTGCTAAGTAGCAGATATGTGATGTTATCAATTCACCCTGTAGGTGATAAATATCACATTTGCTTGACGCTACCCAGATTTGTGGTTATAGTCGCGGCAAATTAACACGTACATCGGCCTGCGCTGTCGGCTTAAATCACCGATAAGACGCGGAGTTTGCGTACTCATACGACAGATAACGAGATTACTGTCTGTGTGACACCTGTGGGCAGACAAGTGTGATATAATCGCTTCCGGTCACTTGGTTAAAAGTAATCATGGATTTATTACATTTTAGACAATATGAGTCTACAAATGTGTTGGTGAGAGTGTATGCAAGACATCATATTACCATATATGGGAGACGTGACCTTTTGCAAAATTTTTCCATGTAGGAAATATTTTGAAAGTGCCACACTCGACCTGTTTGAAATGATTGGATCTTTCTGATTAGATTCATAACAACATTGAGGGGAATATAGCCTGACCATTTTCGCAGTGAATTTCAAGCTCGCCGAGACAACCTCAGACCTCGCCAGAGTGAAGATAGCTTCATAATTCCTTTTTGTTAACCGGATCTTTTATTGGAGAACCAGATATGACTTAAAAAAGCACAGGAAATCTCTACATTTTAATAAGGAACACCGGGACTAGGAAACTGAAGAAACACGGAGTCAGAGGGGGAATCTATGGTCAAAATTAAAGACATCCCAGACGCGTGTAAGAGAACGATTCGTCTCTTTTATTCCTCTGAGCAAAGAAAGTCTGTAGCCAAGATTGGTGTAAGTAGTGCCTTAATCAAACTGTTCATGCACACAGTCATTTGTGCACTTTTCTATTTTCGGGAGAGTACATATAAGGGAAACAATACAATTATTGTCTAATTTTCAACCAGAGTTGCACCCCCTTAGCTGTGGTTGAAAGTTAATGTACTCTCTCGAAAATAGAAAAAGTGCGCAAATGACGGTGTGCAAAATGTGACTGACCGACCGACGTACTTACGGCGGGTATTATGGTATTGAATATATATATATATATATGTGTGTGTGCGCGTGCGTGCGCGTGCGTGCGTGCGTGTGTGTGTGTGTGATATCTGCGTAACGCGTATTGGTGTTCTACCTAGTAGCCGAACAAAGAGTGCAAGAAATGAATATAGTTAAGTTCTGCACGCAGTCACACCGCAGACTAGATCACAGTTTAGAAATTAACCAGACAGGACAAGCGGCAGTTCGGGTGAATCCGGAAGTTTCCGGAATTGGCTTCGGTGCATTTTGGGAGTTGTCTTGTAACCATGCAAACATTTATATATTTTTTATGCGGAAGCTAAAGTCAACAAGGGTGTTAAACCGCACGAGGTTTGAAGTCTTAGACATTGTGATTTGTAATATTTATTGAACTTATATTGGCAAGATTGGTTAGAGCGCTTGTCTCTCGCGGCAAAATTACTGGGCCCCGAGTTCGAAACCTGGAAGAGATTGGAGAGTATGAATTAATTTTAAATGGATGGGTATTGAGCAATGGATGGTGGACGAGAATATGGAGAAAACAAAGACAGATTTAAAAAAAAAAAAAGGATATTGAAGATTTGAGGAGAATTAGATTGATATGGAGGAGTTGGGAAATGGAAAGAGGTAGCAGTAGGAAGGGATGGAGAAGGACGAGATGAATGGTCAATAATAAGGAAAGTATCTGGCAGAAGTAGCTGTATTTGACACAGTGAAGTGGAAAGTGTGTTACACAACCCCTCCGTTTGGAACTGGGCTTGTAACCGCCCTTTGTAGATATTACCATAGTATCTGGGGACAGCAAATAATCACAGTAATTCTTTCCATAATGAAATAAAAAGAGGTACGAATAAACGAGAGCATGTAAAATTCAGCCTGAGATAAAACTAAGGAATATTGAGTGGATTTACTGCAGGACCACATGAAATCCTTTGTCGTGGCTTCCTGTATAGTGGACAGCTGCAGTGTTAGTCCAAAGCACTATAAAGAAGCAAGGAAAATATAACAACATTTTATTGGAAAAGACGAAGTCACTGAAAAACTGAAATAGATTCTTCCATGATTAAAATATGTGTTTAATCTACTTTTTGTATTTTGTGTGTGTGGGACATTCAAGTATTCTTACTGCGAAGAAATAAAAAGATTTTTCTTTAACCATTGCGGTCTACATGAGTGCGTAATTCTGGTTATACCATTCAAACATGCGTTTATTCTGTTTAAAAATGAAGGTTATGTAAGTTATTTCTTGTTTAACATTCTATTATTAAGGCTTTTTTATCCTCTCTCGGACTGCAGTGGAAACGATTTGCGATTTCTCATGGTAAAGCCAGATTTTTATATATTGTTTTTCACCATCATTTACCATCATTATTATCATTACATTTTAGCCCCACAGGAGCACAACAACTGTTGTAGTGTGTGTTTTTTGTGTGTGGGGGCATTGTTTTTCCTGCTAAACTTCTGACTGCCGGACTATCATCATTATGATAACTACCTGGTCTTGTTATCTCCTTCTTTATTGCAGAACGTATATGTTAGATTTTAAGGGATTCTTGCACGTAAGTTGATATCTACAAACAATATAAACGTAGTCACTTAGTGGATACTGCCGTAGGCAAGTGAAGCGTTACAGACTTTATAAGATGAATGTAACCAGATACTTTCCTCGCTATCTTTTTCTTCCCTAGCTCAAGAGTAGGGTATGGTTCCCATTTTAATACCTCGGTAGACTGAAGCGTGATGCGACCTCGTTTTAAACCTGGTACTTTGACGTAGCGTCCGATTCACAGAGTGGTTAGAGCGCTGGTCTCTCGCAGCAAAGGTGCCTGGTTCGAATCAAGGTACCGACACGCTGCAGTTTATCCAGATGTAAATGGGTACCTGACTCTGCTCTTTGAGTTAGGGAAGGAAAAGGCAGCGAGGAAGAGCACTGGTTACCCCACCTCTCGATGCTGAACCTAGTATAGTGAAGTCTCTAACACTTCACTTCTCTACGGCAGTATCTGCTATGGGACTACCTTGACCTTTCATAATCATATATACCTTTTTGCAAATATATATGGATGGCTCTTTCCCAATGTTCTTCCCGTAGTGAAGGTTCCAAAGATCGTCTACTTGGCCACCCAAGGAATATTGTATATCTTCCTAGCCCTTAAGTATCATAGATACTAGGTGGCACTCCTGTATTTTACCTGTTAACATATCATATAAGACGGGTATGTTAATGATATAAATGTAATTATAGTGTACTTTTGCCTTGAAAGATGCTATAACTTTTAATTCACATCTTCTACTCAAATGATATGGTAACGAGTATCCCAAAATGCCCTATATAAACAGGGAAAAAAACGGTGGAAGTACTTTGATCCACCATCAGTAGCACTTGACACAATGCTATCAGTAGGCCTATTGTCGTATATGGTAGGCAAATATAGAAACAGTTTGCTGGCCAAGTAATCAGACTACTTGAGCGTTCTCTCTCTTGAGCTGCGCTCCTGGAGCTGAAATGTTTTGATTTTAAGTGTACATCTCTACTTGTAGTCTAGTTTAGAATTTGTTTAATGCACTCAAGAAGGACAGATAAACTAGACGTTTAAGAAATAAGCAGTCTGTTTTTCTGGTAAGGGCTTTTGGAAGATGTTACTGAACCCTAATAATCTACAATTGATAATATTATCGTTATAATGAGGCTTGTCCCAACTTGTCTATCTCTTCAAGTATCTTGTATAAGTCTCATCAACTCGTTTACTTTCTTTGGCTAATGCTGTCAGTGGACTACTAGTGGTTTTTTAAAATGTACTTCGATCTTGATGGTGCCATTTGTTTTTAACCTGCGCCGTATGAGGAGACTGATATGACCTTACATTTACATACCTAGGATGCATAGTAACATCAGACGGCGGAACAAGCAAAGACATCAACAACAGAATGGATAAATAGAGAACAGCCTTTGCTAATTTAAACATCTGGAAGTCCTCTCAGTATAGCACAAACACCAAATTAAAATTATATGAGAGCTGTGTACTTTCTGTGCTTCTCTATGGTGTGAAATGCTGGAGAGTAACAGAGAAGGAAATGTTGAAGTTGTCCTCTTTACACACAATATGCCTAAGGAAAATTCTCCTAATCTTTTGGCCGAATACCATCACCAATCACGAACTGCTCACTCGGAGCAACCAAGAGGACATGCACACCATCATAGCTGGTAGACGCTGGAGTTGGCTTGGCCACGTCCTCAGAAGAGACCCTGATGCCATCACTAGAACAGCTATGCTATGGACCCCTGAAGGAAAGCGAAAGAGAGGCCGACCAGAAACAACTTGGAGGAGAACTGTGGAGGTCGAGATGCAAAGAATGAACCATAGCTGAAGCACTGCACGAAGGATGGCCGCCGACCGAGCAAAGTGGAAGCAGTTTTTTGCTGCCCAACAAGACGCCACCAGGCGTGGTGGCCACTGATCGGCGGCTAAGGAACAAAGAAGAAATAATATAGACAGAGTTGGAGGGACAGACAATGATATCAAAATAAGAATACAAAAGATAAAAGACAAGCTTTCCTTGCATTAGGACATACATGGAAATCAAAAGAAATCAAACACAACACAAAAATAAGAATCTTCAACTCTCATAACAAGTCAGTCCCATTATATGGCTCCGCAACATGGAGAATAATAACAGCAGCAACAACAATCAAGAAATGACAGACTTTCATAAATGAGTGCTTGCGTAGAATAAAAGATTTGAAATGGTATGACAAGGTCACCATTGCGGAACTGATTACAAGAACTAGACAAGTGCCAGTGTGACAAGAGATGACAAGAGGCTGGAGATGGGGATAGGACACACATTGAGGAAACATGTTGACAGCATTACAAGGCAGTCCTTGTTCTGGCATTCCCGGGTAAGAGATGTAGGGAGATACCGACAAATACTCGGAGAAGAGATTTGGAGGCTGAAATGTCAGGGATGATGAAGACATGGAAAAACCTTGACCTGATGGCACGCGACATGAAGACTTGGCATGAGTTTATTGAAAATCTATGCCCCTTATATATAATATATATATATATATATATAAATATATATATAATATATATATATATATATATATATATATATATATATATATATATATATATATATATATATATATATATATATAATATATATATATATATAATATATATATATATATATATATATAACATATATAATTTATATGTATGCTTCAGCAGACGCTACATAATTTCTGTTTACTTAATCATTATTTCTTTGTCTGCTTCAGCAGACATTATATTATTTATGTTTACTTGATCATTATTTCTATGTATGCTTCAGCAGACACTATATGATTTCTATCTGTTTCTTCGTCTTCTTTGATTCTTAGCCGCTGACTGCCAAAGCAGTCAGTGGCCATCACGCCTGGTGTCGTCTTGTAGGGCAGCAACAAACTGTTACTACTTTGCTTGGTCGGCGGCCATCCTTCGTGCAGTGCCCCAGCTCTGGTTCATTCTTTGCATCTAGGCTTCCACAGTTCTCCGCCAAATTGTTTTTTTTTTGGTCGGCCTCTCTTTTGCTCACCTTCATGGGTCTATATCATAGCTGTTCTTGTGATGGCATCAGGTCTCTTCTGAGGACGTGGCCAACTCAGCTCCAACATCTGTCACTATGATGATGTCATATAAATCTTAATGTGGTTTTGTGCTGTTACTGAGAGGACTTCCAATAAGTTGTTTTTAGACAAGCAAAAGCTGTTTCGCTTTATTCATTCTTGTTGTTGATGCCTTTGCTTGTTCGCCGTATTGCTGTTTACTATGCGTCCCAGGTATGTACAAAAGGACTGTTCCAATAGCTTCTGGTTCCCTTACTGTTCTGGGCTCAGGATTGCCTACATTGAGTGTCAATGATCTCTGTCTTCTTTAGATTGATGTTCAGCACCCACATGCTGGCTTAGTACTTATTCAGTCTATCTGTTTTTTCTTGAATGTGCGAATAGTGCAATGTCATCAGATATATTCCAGATCTTCTAGTGTAGAAAAAACGTCCTTCTTGTCCCGTCAGAACTGCCCTATGTTGTCTGGTGCATTCACCCAATCTATGGACTGTCAAAAAAAAGTGGTTCATAAAAGGGCATCCCTGTCGTACTCTGTCTTCACCTCAAAAGTTAGGTTGCTCTGCCCAAACTTAAACGTAAAGATCAGCATAGAAGCTTTTTATGATGGTCTATCGGTTTACTTGGTCATTAATTGGCTCACTACACATCATCTATCTCAAAATTATTTATGCGCCTGATCTCGCAACATTTCCATTAGTTATTTCTCATTGTATTCCCTGTGCATCATTTCATTTTCATCTTCTGACATCACATTATTTCTCTCATATGTCACGACAACATACAACATTGTCACAAAACGGGGCGGCCCTCTCGATCTTTGTTTCACTCTGGAAATATCGGTTACATTTGTGGTATGATTTCATTGTATGCTTTCATTTGTTCGCACTTTCTTTCTTTCCTTTTCTGCTATGTGTAGCAGATATTATGTATTTTCCTTCTTATACCCTTCTCATGGATAAGTAGACATGTCTGGTTGTTATCCATCTCTCCCTGCGATACAAGGAGTGGTTAGCGACATAACCATGTTGGCTATCGTGGGCGCAAGCGATATTAGTAACAATTAACACGTAAATCGCCTAAGCGCAGTGCCTAATCACTGATAAGACACGGATGCGCTCATCACCAAAGCTTGGAATAGGGGAGACAACTGATGGACAGACACAGATACGAGATTACTTTCTGATAAAAGTAAATGATTGTTACATTGGGAACACGTTGTAATATGAGTTTACCGACATGTTCGTAAGTTGGTACCAAGGGAAGTGGATGTGTACAGCCCAATTTTCAGAAAAGTAATGTTTGAAAAATTTTTGCATTAGCTGAGTCATGCAACATATTCAAATCAGATTGGCTGATCCTTTGAGGCGCGCATAACGAACGCGTGGGGAAGGCAGTGAATATAATCTGACCATTTTCTCAAGCTGTTTCACTTGAGAAATCGCTCGCCAAGATACCAGACCTTGCTAGACTAAAGAATTAGAATTCAGAATGTCTTCTTAACATACCGGACACCGTTTATTGAAGAATTTTCGACGGACTTTCAAAGCCCAGGAAAGCTCTTTAACATTAAATAAGGAAACCGGGACTGAGGAAACTGAAGGACCACACACGAAGTCAGAGAGGGAACTTATTAAATTAACGAACCCCAGACGCATGCATGAGGCCGATTCGTCTCTTTTATTCATCTGAGAAAAACTTCTGTGAGCCAGGATTGGCGTAAGTTGTGATTTACATTTCATATTTTATTACTAAAATATGAACTAACATATATATATATAATTATATATATATATATATATAATATATAATATATATATATATATATATATAATATATATATATATATATATATATGTATATATATATATATATAGATATATATATATATATATATATATATATTACCATGTGAATTTTAATATGTGAAACGCGCTACAGGATGTCAAAGTCATTTGAGACTGGCAACCTCAGCGTATAGAATGATGATTCATGAACCACCACTGCACGGGCTGGTGATTGCTTTATTGCTAGTTTCGTAAAGAGAACTAAGAGCATAAAGTAGTTCCAGGTTTCATATGGAGCAGGGAGGGAAAGATGAAAGAAATGATGTACATTCTAAGTATAATATACTTACATTTTCAAAGCAGTGCGTGTGTGGTAGATTATAATTAAGTGATTTCATATATCTTTTTTCTTTATCTTCATTTTTTTCTTCTACCTTCTCTGTCACCTACGCCTGTAAGAATTTAACCTCACATATTCAAACCTGTGTCTTTCTTATAATTTAGCAAGCAGTTTATGGCGGGTAGCATTTAATTGCATTCTCTTTGATGCAGGTTAGCGAGCAGACCTGGTCCCGCTCACCTGTAATTATCTCGGCAGCGATCATAAAAATCGCCGTAATGAGATGAGTCGGTGATGGGGAGGGGAGACAAGTTGTCTATTTCCTTTGCCTGGATTCGTTCGTTGTAAAGTTAATTTACAAGATGCGAAACCGCCATATCAAAGACTCTCGCTATAATTTCATTTACGACCACTTCTGCGGATGGCGAGAGTGAGGCGATAATATATGTAGATTATATTTCATCTAGATCTCAATATAGACCTGGCTTCGGCATTGGTGCGATAAAAGTTGTTTGATTCGCAGAATGAGAGAATTTATGTAGATTTTCCAAAGGTGCCAACATCTGGCAAGAGTTTGCTAGTTACATCTTTCCCTTTGATTCTTTGTCATTTTCAGATATTTATACCCCAGCAGTTTAGACTTCATTCATTCAGTACTGCCACAGCTTTAGAGAGACAGCTAGCGCGAGTTCTAGAAAACACTGCAATAGTAGAGTCTTAGTTTCTCGTGGAGGAAATCTTAGAAGTTTGTGTGAAGGTAAAAATATATATATGACTAGTATTGTCGAGTGATAGAATTGTTAGTTCGAATTATATCTTCACTAGATTGTATGCAGAGTGATTTACTAGTTTATTCGTCCTTTGAATTCTCTAAGTTTACTGTGTTACAGTGGATAGCTAGAAATATAATTATATTTCTAGCTAAAACTCATTCAGTGATAAAATAAATTTAATTAAATTGCTAGTAACCAGTCACAGAGATGCATTTTAACTAACTAAGTAAATGCACTGATTCATCATGAGTGTTGACGAGATATGTATTTATTTATAATTCATGATGATTGATTTTTTTTTAATGACTAGAATTTATGTCACGGGAGTTTTAAACGATAAGACAAGCTCTAAGTTTGCGGTTTATAATTTAAGATAAATGACCGAAGTGAACATATATATTCTATTTACGCGTGGATCGTGTATACTTTTAGGGTTGAGTATTTATGTTTTTTCTCTTCCTTTTATACAGTATCTGGGTCAAGCCCAAAATCTACCAGCGGTTTCTTTTTATGTAAAGCAGAGACGAAAAGAACTATTTTTCTGAAATTTATATTGTACCTGGCATTGAGTTCCAGAGTTCTTTTCCAATAATCCAAGTTTTACAGTCGGCCCGTGGTGGCGACTAAATCAAACATTTAAACAGTAATCAAGCCCTGTGTGACAAACTTACTTGATAAAACAACGCTGTGTTGAGAAGAAGATAAATCCTCGGAACAGAGATATTTACTGCAACTCGAGTAACGATCGAGTTATTTCAAGATCTACTGTACACTTTGTGAACAATTAGGACTTCTTATTTATTTTACTACTACCATGGACAAAATATTGAAGTGACATTTATCTGCATCCTACGTACCTAAGTGATAGCGAGCGTTTCCCAAGATTTGAATTTATTAAGGCCTTG